>CAHIKZ030001828.1:517500-535000 GCA_903632075.3 Acanthosepion pharaonis | reverse complement strand
CACACATATATATATATATATATATAATATCACTACACACACACACACACATATATATATATATATAATATCACTACACACACACACACACACATATATATATATATATCATACACACACATATATATATATATTTTATCACACACACACACATATATATATATACATCACACACACACATATATATATATATAATATCACTACACACACACACATATATATATATATATACACACACACATATATATATATATATATATATATCCCTACACACACACACATATATATATATATATATCCATCCCTACACACACACACACACACATATATATATATATATATATATATGTACACACATCCCTACATCACACACACACACACATATATATATATATATATATATGTATATATATATACACATCCCACACACACACACACACACATATATATATATATATGTATATCCCCACACACACACACACATATATATATACATATATCCCCACACACACACACACACATATATATATATATCCCTATACATATATATATATATAATATCCCTACACACACACATATATATATATATATCCCCCACACACACATATATATATATATAATATCCCACACACACACATACATATATATATATATATACAATATCACACACACACATATATATATATATAATATCCCTACACACACATATATATATATATATATATATCCCCACACACACACACATATATATATATATATAATATCCCTACACACACATATATATATATATATACATCCCTACACACACATATATATATATATATATATATATCCCACACACACACATATATATATATATATATATATATATAATATCCCCACACACACACATATATATATATATATATATATATCCCCACACACACATATATATATATATATATATAATATCCCCACACACACACATATATATATATATATATATATATATCCCTACATATATACACACATATATATATAATTCCAGCTTGAAGCCTATTTTTATATATATATATATATATATATATATATATATATATATATATATACTAGCTTAATTTGGCCTATCGGCGGCATTAAAGCTTCTTCTCCTGTGGGGGGGGCTTTTCATTGGGCTTTCATCACAATAGGTATAGAGGAGTAGATACGATAGTCAACTATAAACTACAGAAGAACTCAAAATTGATCACTGTATTTAAAGTATTGCAGTAACGTTTAAGTTTGTCTTTTAAAAATTCAACGATAATTCTTCTGCCGCCACGTAGGTCCTTACTTTCTGTACAAGCAATTATTTTTATTTCACGAATGACTTTCGCTGGATTTCGCATTTAATTTCGATCATTCGCAAATTTATTTCCAAGTTATAAAAATTGTTAGTGTAAAAAAAATTTGTCGTAAAAAGTCACGTAAAAAAAAAAAAATAAATTCGCCGAAAACAATCGCAATAATGAAAACTTGGAAATCCAAATTTTCAGAATTGCGTGTCAGGATCCGGCCTGGGAGGGTTTTAATTTGGTCACACAGAGACGGTCTGGTTCCCTAGTGATATGATATGTTGGGCTACGGCTTATAGGTGTAAACACGAAAAAATGTGACACACTGACATTCCCATTTTTCTGTTTCATATATATATATATATATATATATATATATGAAACAGAAAAAGCTATTTTAGTGGCTAGGCATGTTTGAGCGGACATCAACTGTTAAAGTTCACTGGCTAAAAAAGCAAAATGTCTTATTAAATAAAATGTACCTCACGATAGGAATCGAATCTATGTATTCTTTATCATGGATAGCCACCTTTTAACCGTTCAGCCACGAAAGCCTCTATAACAAAGCAAGGCTCACTTTTCTATTTTCATGAAATGAATATGTCTCGCTGATACTTTGGATGTCTAGTGTTATGCAAAAGTAGGTATACAGAAACGAAAAAACAAAAGTGGTAAATACAAGTAATGGATAATAGATATTGTATACCTACTTTTGCACACCCTGTATGTATTTACGGAATTATATTTTCATGTCCGAAAAGTAGTTTTTAAAAGTTCTGAATGGGTTTTAATCCGATACTGTCTCTGGAAACATTATTTCTTGTATCTACAGGTATTTAAGTGGATATTCCTGCTTTTTAAACAGTGAAAATTCGTGTGCCCCGGCTTAGATAATGTGAATTTTTATAAGCGAAGGTGTAGCTTAATGTAAACAAAGAAAATGCTGACTCATGGCCTTGGTTTAATTCTGTAGATATTTAGACAGAAACATGTAGCAAACTAGTCCTGTAAGCCATTGAGAGAAGATTCATTCCGTACTGGGAGCTCAATGGATTTGCCCTTGTGTCAAACTTAGATTTCTCGGACAAATGTAAGGACATACTTGACAAAAAAAAAAGTTGCGCTTTACAGGATGTCAGTGCTTTGTGCTGTTTCCGACAGACCCTTTGTATTTATACCAATTCCTTTCGTATTATCGCCACTGACAATGAAGTTTCTCCACCTCCGTCGTATACAGCCGACGATTACAAGAATTATATTTATAAATGCAATAGGTTTTGGCTTCCTCAATAACTATAATTACGCTAACTTGTACAGTTTTTCTTTTCCTTTTTTTTTTCTTAAGCGAGTCGACGAGCTCATGGAAATAATGTTGGCAAATTCAGGCGGACATATAAAAGTGGGGGTGTCTTTTGGCATTGGGAGGAAACGGGAGTCAAACTAAGACGAAAATGAGATGGATGGATAGAAGGGATTAATTGGTCAGCAGACAGACGGCAGATGGATTTTTAGAGGACGAGGGAGGCGGGACGCGGGAATGAACCGATCACATGGTGGGTGGGTGGTTGGTGGAAGTGTCCAGCGCTTTGCATTGCAGACAAAACAAACAAGGCTTTTGGCTGAAGTCGGCACCACATTCCACAGAAGAATGGATAGAACAAGAGAGAAAGTCTTCTAGCAGACTGCAAATCAGAACACCTGCACTACCATCATCACTATCCTATATATATATATATATATATAGACATAAAAGTGTGTATGTATATATGGGTGTGTGTGTGCGTTTATATGTGTGTAAATATATATATATATATATATATATATATATATATGGCACGGTGGATAAAGATATTGGTTAGATCATGTGACAGGACCCAAAGAGTGTGAGTTCAATACCCGGTTAAGGCAGTGGAGAACTTGGATAGGGGAACTAACAGGAAATAACTGATAACTGACATCCCTGGCACGTGGAACTAGAACAGTCTACCCCAGTGAGCGAAATAAATGGTTCAATTCGACATTCCAAGCACCTGAAGACGGCTGGGGGCGTACAATGGCCGAAACGTTGTAATAAATATGGCGAGAAAGATGAGGACAATAGTCCGAATAATGTAAATAATATATTCGTGTGTGTATGTCTTTATATATATATATATATATTCAAATCTATTTGTGTGTGTATGTGTTTATATATGTATATAAGTGTGTGCTTATATATATATATATATATATATATATATATATATATATATATATATATATATATATATCTTATATTAGCTGACGTGTTTCGTACCCTGAGAGACTTTATCAAGGCAAATGTAAGGGTTTTATTTTGTGACAAGTATTTATATACAAGAGCAAAAATGTTATTGGCTTTTCAAAATATTTGGTATAATGGTGCTCATAAATATTATTCAATTTAGCATCAGGCAAGTTCGATGCTTAATAAACAAAAGTGAGTCGGAGGTTTTTTTCAGTCTGGAAATATCTTAATAAATAAATGTTTTCTATTAAATTCTCAAAATGTTTTCATTCTTTTTGATGCTGTCAAGGAATTTGTTTCCATTTTTAGATTGAAAAGAAAATAAGCAAAATAGATTCCTAAAGATTGCCTGCCTTTATAGAATCGGTTCCTGGAAATCTGGGATGCCATTTTTGGATCGAACGCAATGTTACGCGGCATGAGCCAAACTTGAAAAAGCCGATGCAAACGAAGTTCATATTGTCTGCGATTATCCTGGTCGTTGTGATAAACGAGGGTCATGTCATGCCACATCATTTCTTCCGACAGGACATCAGGGTCAATGCAACTGCCAAACTTGAGACGGTGGACACAGGGACCACAGATATTCTTGTATGGTTCTTATTTGCCACGTGATCCAGGCATGGCTAGCAGAGAATTTTACGATTATGCCACCACCGCAACATGTGGCGTCTTGGCACCTGACTTATTGCCTTTGAAATATTATTCTAGGTAGAGAGAGATAACATTAATGGGTAGCAAAAGTTATTCAAGATCATGAAGCAGAATCTGTTCAAACTGATTGCACCCCACCTGAAATAAACAATGACATGGAATCGTCTTGGCGCACGTTGACAAAATTCTGTTGGGCAGGATCTAAGCTTTTTCAACTGCATGTTTTCCGTAATGATTTCATTTCCAGATTCCAATCCAATAGCTTTCTATATTTTTTTTTGTAAAACTCCACTGCTCCAACTATTACCGGAACCATTACTCCAACCATCACTGGAACTGTAATTTCTTTCTTTGCTAGTCCTTTAGATACTTTCATACTTTTAGTTATCGATCTCCTTTTCTTTGTGTTCAGTTCTCATTCCAAATGGACAGGAGACTTCTCTCAGGTAGCATTTAAATCTAAATCTGGTTTATCAGTATAATACTGAAATTCTCTGATTGTATGCGTGTTTGTGTGGTGTGTCCACCCGGCGCATAATGGTTTAAGTCAATCTGATAATTATTTATGTTTCAACTTTCTTTTTTTTTAATTAAAATATTTTTAAGTAAAAGACAGGCACAAAGAGATCCCGATTTGCTGTTGTTTGTAGCGTAATTCTTTATATTTCAGCTTTCTTTAAACAAACAATATTTTAAATATTTAAAAAATATTTTTAAGTTAATCTGATATAAAAATATTAAAAAGTGAATAAGATTTAAAAATACGAGTTGTTTATACAGTAAGTATTTTTATTTTAACTTTCCTCAGACAGGAAATTTTTCAATTAAAATATTTTTAAGTGAAAGACAGACGCAAAGAGATCCCGCTTTGCTGTTTCGTTTAGTTGTTTGTAGAGTAATTATTTATTTCCAGCTTTGTTTAAGCAAACAATATTTTAAATATTTAAATACAAATTTTTTTGTCATATTTAAAAACTATTTTCAAGTGAATACGATTTAAAAATACTTTTTGACATATTAAAAAAAGATATTTTTAAGTTAATCCGATTTAAAGTTCAAGTTTATCCCGGAAGTTATATTCTTGTTAAATGCTGTAAACAATCAGTAAAACGTTAAACAGGAACTTGTAAATCAGACCAGATGAGACGAACCAATTTAAATATTTATCTGAATCATAATAAAATTAACTTTCATTTCAATGAAATGTTGAAATGAACTTCAATGTTTTATAACCTGAACCAACGGGTCACGTGTAGCCTAGTTGTACTGTAAAGTTATCACTACTTGTATCGGAATATCCCACAGAATTTCTCCAGTACTTTCTTTTCCGCATATACTCTTTCTGAGCCATGCGGTTAAATTCTGATACAATATGACTGATAGTCTCACCTGTCTCCTTCCATATTCTGAACAACGCGAAATGCTGTCCATATCAATGTTCTTTGCTAGTCTTTCCTAAACTTTTATACTTTAACCTTTTACCTCTCTTTGAGCCCGTTCACTTGTCTTCCGTCAGTCTTGCGCTGTGCAACTACTTGAAATGAACCGACTGTCATGGTGAAAGGTCGTTACTTTATAGTCAATCAATGGCACGCCCTCCAATGACTTTATTAGTTCTAGTTTCAAGACAAGTTAGTAAAGGAAAGTGTGAAGAAAGGACTAACTATCAATTGTGAGAAAACAGAATGTACGATTGTCAACAAGATACAGAGAAACCGAAGAAGTGAAGTACGAATTGGAAATATCAAAATAAACAAGCACAGGTTTTAATGTCTGGGAGTCCGGAACGAAGAGAAGAAGGCAAAACAGGGACGGAGAGAGGAAAATAGGGACGGAGAGAGGAAAAACAGGGACGGAGAGAGGAAAATAGGGACGGAGAGAGGAAGATTGGGGCGAAGAGTAGAAGGCAGTGACGGAGAGAGGAAAATAGGGACGGAGAGAGGAAAAACAGGGACGGAAAGAGGAAAAACAGGGACGGAGAGAGGAAGATTGGGGCGAAGAGAGGAAAATAGGGACGGAAAGAGGAAAATAAGGACGGAGAGAGGAAGATTGGGGCGAAGAGTAGAAGGCAGTGACGGAGAGAGGAAAATAGGGACGGAGAGAGGAAAAACAGGGACGGAAAGAG
Organism: Acanthosepion pharaonis; assembly: GCA_903632075.3. Taxonomy (NCBI): domain Eukaryota; kingdom Metazoa; phylum Mollusca; class Cephalopoda; order Sepiida; family Sepiidae; genus Acanthosepion; species Acanthosepion pharaonis. Next base: position 528,642 of record CAHIKZ030001828.1, on the reverse strand, counting down.
GGAAAACAGGGACGGAAAGAGGAAAAAGGGGACGGAGAGAGGAAAATAGGGACGGAAAGAGGAAAAATAGGGACGGAGAGAGAAGATTGGGGCGAAGAGAAGAAGGCAGTGACGGAGAGAGGAAAATAGGGACGGAGAGAGGAAAAACAGGGACGGAAAGAGGAAAAACAGGGACGGAGAGAGGAAAATAGGGACGGATAGAGGAAAATAGGGACGGAGAGAGGAAGATTGGGGCGAAGAGTAGAAGGCAGTGACGGAGAGAGGAAAATAGGGACGGAGAGAGGAAAAACAGGGACGGAAAGAGGGAAAACAGGGACGGAAAGAGGGAAAACAGGGACGGAAAGAGGAAAAACAGGGACGGAAAGAGGAAAAACAGGGACAGAAAGAGGAAAAACAGGGACAGAAAGAGGAAAATAGGGACGGAGAGAGGAAAATAGGGACGGAGAGAGGAAGATTGGGGCGAAGAGAAGAAGGCAGACGGAGAGAGGAAAATAGGGACGGAGAGAGGAAGATTGGGGCGAAGAGTAGAAGGCAGTGACGAAGAGAAGAAAGCAGGTACGAAGAGAGGAAAATAGGGACGGAGAGACGAAGACTGGGACGAAGAGAGAGGAAGAAAGGGACGAAGAGAGGAAGACGGGCAAAGAGAGAAAGTCCGAGACGAAAAGAGGAAGATTGGGGCGAAGAGAAGAAGGCACTGGCGAAGAGAGGAAAACAGGGACGAAGAGACGAAGATGGGCACGATGAGAGGAAGACAGGAATAAAGAGAGGAAGGCAGGGACAAAGAGAGGGAGACATGGATGAAGAGAGGAAGACAGGGATGAAGAGAGGAAGGCAGGGACGAAGAGAGGAAGACAGGGACGAAGAGAGGAAGGCAGGGACGAAGAGAGGAAGACAGGGACGAAGAGAGGGAGACAGGGACGAAGAGACGAAGATGGGCACGAAGAGAGGAAGACAGGAATAAAGAGAGGAAGGCAGGGACAAAGAGAGGGAGACTGGGACGAAGAGAGGGAGACATGGATGAAGAGAGGAAGGTAGGGACAAAGAGAGTAAGACTGGGACGAAGAGAGTAAGACCGGGAAGAAGAGAGGAAAACCAGGACGATGAGAGTAAGACAAGAAGGAAAAGAGGAAGACTGGGACGAAGAGAGGAAGGCAGGGACACAAAAAAGGAAGATGGGACGAAGAGAATAAAACCGGGACGAAGAGACGTAGGCGGGGTCAAAGAGAGGAAGAAAGGAAGACAAGAAAAAAGAAAATTGACTCTTAAGATAAAAAAAAAGAATAATAAGAAGAAATTGCTTCAGCGTAAGGGATATATCGAAGCGAACGATGAAAGCTGACGAGATTTGCCACCGAAAGACAGGCGCGAGGAACGCATTTATTTGATAGAATGACCAAGAAACAGAAAAAAGATTAATTAATTCCTATAAGTAAGCTAAATGATAATAAACTATAAAAGGAAAGAGATCAAACTCACATACAGCTCGATTTATTGTTTCCGCCGTCTTTGCCAGACAGCTAACAAAAAGAAAAGTTAAAAAAAAAAAAACAAATTGAACAGAGTTTTTTGTTGTCAAATCAAAATGGCTGACTTTTAAGCTACATCCCATGTCGGGCAGAGCAAGAAAGTTAAATTTTTCCCCTCCAATTGGATGGATGACAAGTAGATTCCGTTGCTACTTTTGATCACAGATTATATTTTCTAATCAATCGATGTAATAAGATTATGTTGCGCCAATCTTCCAAATGGAGAGAGAGAGATCCAGTTTGCATAAAAAATCAACGTTCGAAATCCTAGATTTTCTTACCAGCTCTTGCACTCTTAGAGAAATAAGTAACTTTCTAAATCATGAAGTAAATTCTCACGAAAGCGGCGATCGAGCAGGGAGAGGCTTGCAACGTTTCGTCTGTTGGAAAAGGGTTGTAGCATAGAAAATAATTCATCAACCACAAGTCCACGTAGGCGCTTTTGAAATCTATCAAGAGAGGCAAGCGAAGACTGGACAGTTCCAGTTCAGATATGGCATCAATACTCCATTTTTGTTCTGATCTGGCTCTTGTAGCAGGAGGAATTAGGTACTTACTAGAGCGCAACAAAGAACTAGGGGCGTTTCTAACATCTTTAACGATGGATCGTATATACATGTTAATCCTAATAGGCGTCCAAAGCAAAGGGGTCTCTTTGAGCGAACAACCGTCCATTGAGATTCAGAGGCTGCTTGGTGATGTTGAAATTCTACTAATTTAGGTTTTGAGCTATTCAATGTGACCAGCCAGTTTTCCTCCCATTGATCTGTTAGAGCTAGATCAGGGGAGAGTTCAGCTGTCAGGCTCTGGTCATCTGTTGGGTTGGTGCATAATTATCAGGCGTTTTGTAGGCGACTTATTTGTTAATAAAAATTGCTGTTTTGTTTACTTTTTTTTTTTAATAAAAATATTTTATTTTCAAGTTATAAAAATGAGTATCGATAATCATACGCTCTGGAATAATCATATAAATATGTTATTGTTGAATTGTTATGATTCCTTTTCATAATAGTGCTTAAAAACGCCTGATAATTATGCACCAACCCAGTATATTCCCCTCTCAAATAAAAAGAGGAAAAAGACGAAAAGACTAACCTCGGCCGAAAAACACCGGATATTAACGGACCAGCGTTTAAATATTTTTGAGCGAAAAAAAAAAAAAAAATTATTTTCAGGTTATAAAAATGAGTGTCGATAATCATAGGCTCCGGAATAATCCTTTTAAAATGTTATGGTTGAATTGTTATGTTTCTTTTAAAAATCGCCTGATAATTATGCACCAAACCAATAGATATTTGGCGGTGAAACCATTTACCATTGTATAATCTCTATAGATATTCACTAAAGATCGGAGTATGCTCCCAGGCAGAATATTGATATATAGCAGAAAGGGAGTCGGACCAAGAAGCGAGCCTTGTGAACCGCCTGCATTAATATTATCTCGACCGCCCAGAAATCTTAATTTGCCAATTCGATTCTGTTTTCTACAATAAGAATCAAGATTGTTAAAAAGTTGCAGTTCACAATGTGAAAACGAGAGTTTCTTAAATTTTGACGAGGTAGCCTTTGAAGCTCTTGGATTGATTTTGGAGTACCAACATAACCCAATTCTGTTCCGATTAAGAAATCTTTAACAATTTTAGAGAACCACGTAATGAGCTCTTCAGCTTTTGGAAATAAAGAAAAGCGTCAAATTCAGAAGCCATATTGTACAGTGTAACCTGGATATAAGAGAGTTGTCGGGACCGGAGTAGAAGTCTCTTATATCCGGGTTACACTGTAGTTGTTGGACACTGAAAAACGGGTTTAATTATAAAATTAAACTCATCAGACTATTAACCATGGAATAAAATATTTTATAAGTACAGTTGTAGTTTAATTTTACGTACATTATAACCTTGTGAATGTGAAACAATTCGACAAGAAATCAGTCACCGTCCTGGGTATGACGATAAACTACATCCGCGTCTTGGGTAAGACGATAAACTACAACCAACAGCAAAGCCTCTGATCATGAGGTTTTAAGGAGCGTGGAAGCAACTCTTAATTGCTGGTGTTCCCAGGTCCACCCTGACCCTGGGTGGTAGCATTTGTCGGAATCCCAGCTATGAGCAAATAGTTACCCACTTCCCCGCAAAAGGGGTCAAAACACTATGAAAGTATAAAAATAGGTTTTAATACCAACAATACATTTTTGAAGAAAAAATTATTACCAGCAATACATTTTTGAAAAAAAAATATTACCAGCAATAAAAATCTTGTCGGCATTAAATAACCCATTGAGGTTGGTATGCCGTAAAACAAACCAAAGCAAACAATTTTCGTAGAGTTCTAATTTCTGGAAGATGTGTATGTGGTTTAGATCTATACGCAATTTTTCCCCTTTTTGTTTTAATGATTATTGAATTAAAAGAATGAAAGCAATATAAGGAAAGGAAAAAAAATCCCCTTTAAGAATGAAAAAAAAGAAAAAGAAAAGAACGGGTTACGTTTCTAGAAAAAGTAGACGATATTCACTGACTCTCCCAAAAGATAAATGCGTAAACATATTCACATACAAGCCGAGTAAAAGGGAGATAACTGCCGGGCATGGGAACACAACATCTGCATTGTCTGTAGACAGTGGTAGCATCCACAAGTTGCTGGAAGGAACAGCACATCGTTCTTCGTTTCGACGGCGCGGTCTTGCAAATTGACTGGACCAATTCCATTATTTTTTTCGTTCCCATTTCTTTTTCTTTTTTTTTTAAATTCTATTCACTCATTCTTTTCGATTTGCCTTCAATGGCGTGTACATTGTTGTCAAAAATGTTTTTATTTTTTGATTTTTCTACCCTTTCCCTGGAGGTTTGGTTTTTATTTCATATTGTCTTTTAGGGGCGCTATGTGCTCTTGCACTAGACCGTGGGTAGTGGCAAAGTGAGGAGGAAGGCAAAATCAAATACTTTTTGTTAATAATAATAATAATACCGTAATTCCCCATGTATAATACGCCTTCATCCATAATGCGCACCCTTAAAATTGTGCTGAAAGTGTGAGAAAATGCTTCTATTCATGCATAGTACGCACCCCTTGCTTGGTAATCAAACTCTATAAATTGTATCTCTCCAATTTCATTACGGCCAGCGTTTCCTACTCTTATTTAAAAAATGGTTTTAAACATAGAATAATATTATTCTAATTTAGTTTTATGATAATTCTTATTTTATTTTACGGCAATTTTTTAAAGATTTTTTGTGTCTGTGTATAATACGCATGCCGGATTTTGCTTATTTTTTTTTAGAAAAAATGCGTATTATACATGGGGAATTACGGTATGTTGCTTTTGATTTATATTAATATTTCTGATGGATTGTTTATTTGTTCAAAAACGATTTAATTTGGAAAGTCATTTTTAATGACAGTTTATTTAATGTTTTTTTTAATTCTGTGTAGAATTTTTTTTTTGTAGAGGAGTTAAATTTTGCACGGTGTTATAATAGCATAAAAGTAAATAAACACAAAATGTCTATATTATTTAATGAAACATATTATTCTAATTTAGTTTTATAATAATTCTTATTATTTTTTTACATTTGTAAGTATTGTTAGGTACATATAATTGTATTTAACATCCTTATGGAGTCGCAATCGCCGAATGTTAGTGTCAAATTCTCTTATGTTTGTGGTGAGTAGTTATTTCGCAACCTATGAAACAGCAAATTTTTAAAAATTTTTTGTATCTGTGTATAATACGCACCCTTAATTTTTCTTCTTATCTTTTAGAAAAAAAAATGGGTATTATACATGGGGAATTACGGTAATAATAATAAAACATCAATCATGGCTTCATAGTTTCTGATCTTAACTGATTGGGGGCGTTAATATGTACATGTCTCTTTCAATTAAGGTGGACCACAGTAAATATCCCGTTCATTACTACAGATTTGCCTGTCAATTTCCAGACCATAACCGGTTGGGCACATCACCTAGAGGCTAACACACTGTTTATCTGTTCATTGGCGGGAGTAATGGTGGAACATTATGGGCAGGTTTCGAGAGGGTTATATTTTTTGTTTGAGGATGACAAAGCCAAGAACATCCTGAATAATTTCAGGGAGTTAATAATAATAATAATAATAATAATAATAATAATAGACCCAGTTACGGAGATAGGGCCTGTAACAATTTTATGGGACTACACAATACACAGACAAAACAATCAAAGCTAATCGCCAGGCATCATTAGAGACCGCAAACAAATAAAATTGCCTCGTTTTTGACATAGAAGTCCCTGCAGATTGCAATGTATCTTTGAAGATCTTCAAAAAGCTATCAAAATACAAGGACCTTGAAATCGAAATCTCAAAAATGTGGCACATGGGAACATCAGCAATCCCTGTCGTAGTTGGAGCCTTCGGATTGGTTGGAAAAAATTCCAGTAGCGTCACTGAAGGGATTTCTGGAAGCCCATGCCTTAAAGAGATACAAAAAATTGTTCTCACGAGTACAGCCCACACATTTAGAAGGGCTTTATCTATGTAAAATATATATGTGTGTGTGTGAGTTTAATTGGTCAGTGGAAAATATCATGATGACATTTCTGAGCTTAGGTCTCTGGGCGGGACACGGAAAGAAATGTGTACACACATGAAATCAAGGGAAATAAAACAATATTATTATTATTAATAATAATAATAATAGTAATAATAATAATAATAATAATGCCTGCTAATTAGAAATTGCCAAGTACACATACTGAAAAATTGTGTTGACTCCCAAATGCAGATTCTGTGATAAATATCCAGAAACAATTGACCATCTTGCATCAGGTGAGCCAATATCTGCACTGGAAACTCTGCAATCTTTACGGGAAAGAAGCTGGTATGAACATCCCCCAGACCCGGTTACAGATATAGTACTTGTATCAATTTTGCGGGACAATCAGTGCTAATCGCCCAGACATTGTGATCAAAGACCACAAAAACAGAAAGTGTTTTCTTATTGACATGGTGGCAGTCCCTACAGATTGTAATAAATAATAAGATTGTGGTGTTTATTAAGGAATAATTTTATTGACAAACAAAAGATATCTATTCTAATTTAAAGAATTTGCAATAAGTTTACTTCAAGCTAAGTAAATATCGTTATAATATAACACGAGTAAAAAATATTCAAGACGAGTGAGTTAGAAGTTAATTTGATCTGACGGAGGCCCTATAATTTCATTAGCCTAGGGCTCTTAAATGGTCATAATCCGGCCCTGGCCATTACATCACCGTGTACCTCTAAGGCAGAGGCGAATGGTTTACAAAAGACGCAGCCTATAAATGCATTACGAATGACGTCAGAGTCTCAGAGATAGAAATTTTATCAGGGCTTAATAATTCTCTATCCTTCACCATTAGTCATACTGCTTTTATATAGAACATTTTATGCTATGAGCTGTAAGGCTCACGCAAAATGTGACTACTTGTCCTCAAAATATGCAAAAATCCCTGGATATTCTTGGGTCTTCTTTGGATTCCAAAGACCCCTTAGGGCATATTAAAATGTTACATACCAATGTTCAGTTCTTTTTTCATGTTAAGCATGTTACTTAAATAGGATGGTAGACAGCATATTACAAAGTTAACCTTGTACGTTAACTTTTGGTGTATGGGATTAGGCGTTGCTACTGTGTTTTCTGTAGTAACTGTTTTTTTTTACGGGGTAGAGTTGCTAGCCGCGCACTTAAAAGGTTTTGAATTCAGATTTGTTCATCTACATTAGTTGCAAAATATAGTTAGCGAACTTGTGATGCATCCACCAAGAGACACAAATACACAGTTTGGTTAAATCAGACAATTTTTTTTTCTTACAAAGTTTTCTTTCTCTTCTTGCTCAATTCAAGCTTCTTCTTCTTGAAAGAGTTACGTCTTTCATTTTTATTATTTTCTCCTTCGTTTTATATTTTCTTTTTCCTTTTTTTTCCTTCTTTTATTTTCTTCTATTTTCTTCTTTCTTTTTCATTTATTCTCCTCTTCTTTCTTTCTTTTTCTTCCTTTTTCTTTTATCCTCCTCTTCTTCTTCCTTTTCTTTTCTTCTTTTCTTCTTCTTTCATCTTCCTTTTTCTTTCATTCTCTTCTTTTTCTTCTTTTTTTCCAAATTTTTCTTTTTATTTTTTTTTTCCTTTCTTCCACCTTTTTCTTTTATTCTCTTCTTCTTCCTTTTTTCTTTTATTCTCTTCTTCGTCCTTTTTTCTTTTATTCTCTTCTTCTTCCTTTTTTCTTTTATTCTCTTCTTCGTCCTTTTTTTTTATTCTTCTCTTCTTCCTTTTTTTTTTTTTTTTCTTTTTCTTTTTTTTTTCTTTTATTCTTCTTTTTTTTTTATTTTTTTTATTCTTTTTTTTCTTTTTTTTTTTTTTTTCTTCTTCCTTTTTATTTTTATCCTTTTCCTTTTCTTTTTCTTATTCTTTTTCATCTTTTTTTTTTTTTGTATATATTTCTTTTCTTATTCCTTTTTCTTTTCTTCTTTTCTTCTCCTTCTTCCTTTTTCTTTTATTCTCTTTTTCTTCTTCCTTTTTCTTTTATTCTTTTCTTCTTTCTCTTTTCTCTTCTTCTCTTCTTCTTCCTTTTTCTTTTATTATCTTCTTATTTCTTCTTCCTTTTATTCTCTTCTTCTTCTTATACAACGCATCATGCAGTAGGTGACATACACAACTTTATTAAAGTCAGGCAACTAACAAACAAATTTGTACTTCTGAACGGGATATTTAGTGTAGTCCATCTTAATTCTAAAACAAAACAAAACATATAGGAATTGACATGTTCATTTATTCCCCGTCTTTTAGGTAGGCGTTGGATTTTATCCCTTGTTTCTAGTTTAGGATTGGGTTTCCGGTTCCTTCTAAAGTCTACTTCAATACTATACGCCTAACGTATCCACCTAAACTCTGACATTTTATTTACTGTTCTTCAAAAAATTTAAACGCAACAATTGCCATTTTCTGTTGTCTTGAACTCCGTTTTTTTATCTTATTCGAATCCTCCGCTATACTCAGTCTTTTCTCTCACTTTCACTCTCTATAAACCCCTGCATGCTAGTGGCATTCCCGCTTTGATTGGGGTCAAATGATTAAAAAAAATTCCCCCTCACAAGAGTAGATAGTTTTATCTATCACCCAGTTCACACTCTTCCACTGGTTTTTGAAGGGTGTAGAGGTTTATCACTTGTTTACAGTTTAAGATTGGGTTTCCGGTTCTTTCTAAAGTCTTTTCATCCTTTTTTCATTTTCAGTAACCCCCTTGCGACTTAGTGGCTTTATCGCCTTGCTTGGATTGAATTGATTAAACAAAATGTACATGTTAACACCTCCAATCAATTAAGATCAGAAGACGTGAGAGTGGGGTCTGTTGTTTATTATTATTGTTGTTTTTGTTAACTATCAAAATGGATTTGACCTGCCATTCTCACAAGAACATGACTTTTTTAAAAATTCCACGTGGAACAGGCTTGTTCTGCAGCCTAAAAGAACTTAAGAAAAAGTTTGTATTTTTTTTGTCTCCCTTATTTTATACAAGCCCAGACACACCCACTGATATTTTTTGTGATTGAAAGAACCGGGTCTTTTGTTTAAGCTGTGATTTTGTCAGAATGGCAGCGTGCTAAAAACACGTGTCGATCATGGCGGTTTTAATTTACCGTGACACACACTGTATCACGCCATTTTGTAGCTTTTTTTAAAAATTTTTTATTCCATCCGCCGATCACCAACCCCAACAATTGCTGTCAGCTTGTTGCTTTATTCTAATGTTTTGATTTCCTGCGAGGTTTTAATTCTTGCGTTTATTCTGATAATCCGCTGAACGGATTTACGTAAATGTCTGAGGCCAAAACATTTAAATCTGTAAATAAATTCAAAATTTAATTTTTAGTTTTTATTCGAAAATTTTAAGCGTTTATATATATATATACTATATATTTTTTTCAAAATTGACGGCAAGAAGGAATGTATTATAAGTAATATGTATTACATTGTAAGTAATTTTCGTTTAATCCAAGTAAAATTTTGTAATTTAAAATATTTCGTTGTTAACGTTAATAATTGAACAGTATACAATTTATAAACACCTAAGGAAAGATATCTGTATATTATCCTCATAAATATTGCATATTTATCAAGTTATGTTTACTGCAAAAGTTCCCAAAGCAGAATAATTTTTTGTGTAAACTTTGGAAGGTCTGAGTAATCCTTGACAGTCTGTAAATTCAGTCTGTAATTTCAGTCTGCTTATTTCACGTCCTACTAAGAGCAACGTATCCTCAGATATATTTTTTAATTTATTTTTTTCTAAAGCTATTACCAAATTCCACAAGATATGCCCCGAATCGTAACATAAAACTAAATTAAAAAAATATGTAATTATTTAATTGTAAAAGCTTTTAATTGCTATCATAAATAATAAATTTTTGAAGGAGGTTGAAGTGAATAAAATAAATAAACTCTTTGATGACTGATGAATTTTTATAAGAATTGTTCCCCAACCTCCTTTTTTTAATTATAATTTTTAAAGTTTAAAATGGATTTCTAAAAATAAACAAAGCATTCTTGAAGATATAAGAGGCGTATTATATATACGAACCCTCTTCGATATTATATCAGTACGCGTCAACAAGACCAAATGTAAGCACGGCACCGGGTGGGAACATTTTAAAATTTTATTTTACACACTGCCTCAATTGTTATGACACACACACACACACACACACACACATTAACAATAACGTATATGTATATATGTGTTGTGTATATATATATATATATATATATATATATATATATATATATATTTTTTATTAAAAGTAAAAATTTTTTAAATTAACTTTTATTGAACAAAATAAAAATTTAAATTTAAGAAAATTTATAAGTATCGTCACATTAAATGAACATGATTTTTTATGACTAACAAACTATTAAACACGTTCAAAATGCCCCCCCTTCATGTGGCAATAGAACGCTGAACCCTATCAGTAACATTTCTACAAACCATTTAACACATTTCTACATTAATTTCGGAAAAGTTATCAGGAATTCCTTGAGCCTGTAAACAAGATCTTTCAGTCGACCCCACAAGAAAAAATTTTATGGGATTTAATTTTATAAAAATAACTCTTAATTGTTTCTCTCGACCCAGCTCGAAATAAAAAATTTTAGTTTTTTGCCAAACACTACATATGCATCTGAAGACGGGATATATATATATATATATATATATATATATATATATATATATATATATATATATAAATAATTTAGAATACCTATTGTAAAAAAAAAAAATCTTCCAAAATGAAAATTTAAATTTGTTTAAAATTTGAAACAAAAATTGAAAATGTTAAACTTAAAAGAAAGAGGGTTTTCAAAAAACAAAAAAAACAAAAAAGCGCTTTGAAGAGCTGATAGGTTCCTGTGATGAAAATGGCATAATACCTTGCTTACAGAACATTCTATTGACAATTTAACATATCCCAATCACAATAGCTTTTTAAAAAATAAATAAATCACAGAATTTTTAAAAAATCATCTCTAGTTACTTTGCACGGAGATGTTAGTAGATATTAACATTATTAGCTTAACAGTCAACTTTACGGAAAA
>CAHIKZ030001828.1:502500-515000 GCA_903632075.3 Acanthosepion pharaonis | reverse complement strand
ATAAGAGAGAAAGAGAGGGACAGAGACATTGTCAGCATCCTTCTGTAGAACATCACCTCTTTTGACTTCAGTCACCTCTTCATCTGTGAAAATAACAGAGAAAACGTTTAGCTTCTTTCAAATTTCTCTTTCGTTCGTCTTCTTTTATGTGTCGTGCCACTTCAAAACGTGGCCCACCACAACTTCCTATCATTTGTATCAATAAGAAATGTTTGTTTCTTTACTATCACTCCGCGTCCCTGTTTGGCCATCTACAAACTCATTAGGTAGGTTACTAGCTGTGGCTCTCTGCTTATCTTGTCCTTAAAACACCCAGTGTGTATCGAATTCTCGAAGCTCCTTTGCTTAATAATGTGCCCCTCACCGAAATTTCAACCCTCTCTTTCTGATTGGAAATGAAATATAAGTGTTCTTTTTGTTCGTATTTTCATTAAAACTTCCTTGTTGTCCATATACTCCGTCCATGGTATTCTCAGCAGTCTTCTGTAGAACCACGTCTCTGCTGACTCAAGTTTCCTGCAAATTTATTAAATGTCTCTTATAGCGTACCATCTAGATAACAGGCCGGAATTAGAAATTCGATTTCCAATTCGCAGCCGTTATCCATTACACAACCCGTACATCCGAGTTTAAAGCACCTGGCATTCCCAAGCTGTCACCCATCTAGCTACTGACCAGGCTTGACGTTGCTCAACTTCGCTATTTCAACTTGATATGACCGAAAGCTATACTACTCCCTATCCAATATCTACAGCACCTGGTATTCCCAAGCGGCCACCCATCTAAGTACTGACCAGGCTCGACGTTACTTAACTTCGTTGATCGTACGCGAACCGGTGTTTCAACGTGATATGGTCAATAAGCCATAATTATTAAAATCACTTGTTAGTATACAGCTCTTTGTATTCCCAAGCGGTCACCCATTCAGGTACTGTCCAGGCTCGACGTTGTTTAACTTCATTGATCGTACGGTTGGATACTCGCTGTTTCTCTCTGCCTCTCTTGGGTCCAATGCGTCTTTTTTTTTCTTTTGAATCATACCGATTAAAAATAAAAAAGATATTTATAAATATTTTTATTATCACGCAAGAGGGTTACAGGGTGTGGGGGAATTAGGAACAGAAACATTAGTAATGAAGTGAAATTTTAGAGTAATCAAGAGGACAGTAGATAGCGATTGACATTGCATTTAAATTTTTGCAGATTAAAATTGGCTGGAACACATGGAGCCGGGAGGGAGTTTCACCAGCGAGAAGTGCAGTGAGATAAGAAACTATTAGCATAAAAGTTATTGCTCCATGTGAGTATCGAATTCTCCAAGTCCCTTTTCTTAAACACGTGTCCCTATTGAAATGATTCTATTCCTTGCCTCTCGTTTCTTTAATATGTCTTGTGAGTGTCGAATTCTCCAAGCTTTCTTTCTTTTCTCAGAAATTTCAACTGTCTCTTTTTTAGACTTAGTGCAATTGTTAATTATGTTATGATTTTCGTTAAAAGTAACGTTCTTATAGAACATTTTAATTCTGTTCGGCGAATGCTTGACTCAGATGAAATCAGCTCAGCTATCGTTGTTAGCAAAGTGAGTTTGTTTCCCACCGGGTGCTCCAATACTGTGAACCTATACCAAACAAGATTAAACTTTATAAATAACCATATACGCCCGCTTGGGCTACATTACGCATAGATAAACGTGAATATTCCCTGACTTTCTGGCTTGTACAATGGATATTTATTTACGCTGACGAAACATTTTTAAAGCGCTTTTTCTCCCGCCCTCCCGCCATATTCTCTCCTAACTCTGTTTTTGTTCTTTCTCTTTCCAACATCTCAGCTAAACGATGCAGTGCGACGGCAAAATGTGCCAATTACGTTTAGGGAGGAGTAAAGGAAAGGGGTGGGAGTGAAGAACAGTTATTGCATCTGGGTGGGGAAGGGTGTGGGGGTCATCCATTGTGGCTCGTCTCCTTCTTCCTTACCCCATAGATCCATCTCCACCACCCCCAACCGCCACCCGACTTAATTAAGGCGTCGGTAATTGGTAGCGGAAATGAGGCAATAAATTCGATTGCCAACAGAAATCCGGAAACGACGCCATGTTTGTTTGAACGATCCGCGCCCTCCGTAGGATAACAATGGGGCGTCGCATAGACAGCTGCAAACCAATTACCCCAGCATGCACCAGGATGGACGGGGAGTTGTGGTGGTGGCGATGGTGGTGGACGAAGGAGAGAGGCATCGGAAAAAATAGTGGGATCCAACCAACTGGGGTGCTCTCTCTTGAACTCTCTCTTTCTTTCTCTTTCCCGAACAAGTCATTCCCAACAATCGATGATTTTTTTATTTTTTTCTATATTCGAGTAGGCACCGATGTAGGCTTGCGTATATATGTATATATATATATATATATATATTGTGTATATATGTATGTAGTGTCTTTGTGAACATGCATTGTTAGTGGCAATTTGTGCGTGTGTATGTGCGCATGCGCGTGTGTCTGAATTTCCTTGCCTCAGTCTGGGTTTCTTCATGCGCATTTACACGTGTGTGTTCTCTTGTATATTTTCCATCGTCTCTATATGCAACGTATGCATGTCTATAAATCTATATGCATTTCTTTCACACTCCCTCTCCTCTTACACTCCCAAGCACTCCTCCTCATACTTCCCCTTTCTTTATTTCTTTCTCTCTCTATCTTTCACTCACACGCATACGCGCGTGCACGCATGCGCACTTTCTCTTGCTTCGTGCATCTCCAGGTCTTCTTTGTAAAATGTCAAACCTAATGGGCTTTATGCGTTAGTATAATTACTTTTTTATGTAAACGAATTTTTCCGGCTGTTTTCAGATTTTAATGAATACGTTTCTGTAATTAATTCCTGACCACTAATAATCCCTTTCTTCTTAATTTTCAGTGCAATTCCGTTGGGAAAATCATTACTAATTCCTATAATGTAATAATTAGAAATACACTTACATTGTACGTATAATAGCACTATTCTCACTGTAATTCCATTAATTACGGACCACTGAAATCCATTTTATCTTGACTTTCAATGCATTTCTATAGTTATAATTCATTAGCAATGGGTTTACATTATAAATATAATAGCACTTTTCATTCGTGGACGCTTGATTTAGTTCAGGTCACTGACAATGTATTACTTCCAAATTTTCAATGAATTTTTTTAAATAAAATCATTATCATGCATTTACACACACACACATGTGTGTATATATATATATATATATATATATATATATATATATATATATATATAAATACACTGAATAACGCTTCCATTAATTCCTGCCCACTGACAATCTATTTCTTAACGATTTCCAATGCATTTCTATTATGATTGCATCCGTACGTACGAGTTTACAGCATCTGGTGTTCCAAAACGGTCACTCATCTAGCTACTGACCAGGTTTGGCGTTGCTCAACTTTGGTATTTCAATTTGATATGGCAGAAAGCTATAGTACTCTCTCATCCAATAGCTACAGCACCTGGTATTCCGAAGAGGTCACACATCCACGTACCATCTTTGCATTATACATATAGTAACCTTATTCTGTTAGTTTAGCTTCCATTAATTCATACCTACTCACGATCTATTCCTTCCTCATTTTCTATTACATAAACACACACACACACACACACACACACACATATATATATATATATATATATATATATATATATATATACAAAGTAGAAAAGGTTTTCGTGAGGCGTGTTTCCTTTAAGACTTTATTTTAGTTCGATGAAGTCTTAATGAACGAAACGTTTTACTTTTGTCAAAGGTTTTCCCATAAAAATTTCCCTTATATATATAATAATAATTTAAATATCGTTCTCCATATATATATATATATATATATATATATATATAAAACAGTCCTATTCTCACAGTAATGTTTGATTTAATTCCAGACCATTTAAAATTCCTTTCTTTGACGCATTTCCATAAAAAAAAACATTACCAATGCATTTCTATTATACATATTCTTTTCGTATTGTTTGCATCAATTCTTGAACACTGCAAATCTTCTTTTTGCTAGATTTTAATGCATTACTATAATAAAATCCGTACCATTACATTTATATATTAATAATAGATTTATTCTGCCAGTAATGCTAATTGCTGTTCGCTTTTTAAAACTAATTTTCAGTGCAGATTAAGCAATAAACCTTTGAAAACGAATCTTAGCTAAAATAGTTTTTTGTTACAGCAAATGATTCAAGCTAAACTGGATGGCGGTGATGTTAGTAGGTTTTGACTAGCCGACATGTTGTCAGTATTTCCAAGATTCAAATGACGATCAATTGCAATCGGGATTTTTGTTTTGCCGTTTTATTTCCTTTGTAAATTTGCTTTGTCTCGATATATATATATACGTTAAGTTAATCGTTTGATGTTGCTGCTTAATAACTCCAACTTGTAATATCACTGCTTACATAAACTACTGATATAAAAACTAATTTTAATTCATTCTTATGGTGAAAATCATTTCTATAATAGAAATCAATTGAAAATTGTTTCTATAGTGGAAATCATTTAAATCAATCTATAGTGGAAATCAATTGAAAATTGTTTCTATAATGGAAATCATTTGAAACTTGTTTCTATAGTGGAAATCATTTGAAAATCATTTCTACAATAGAAACATTTGTAAAATCATTTCTATAGTGGAAATCATTTCTATAGTAAAATGCGTATATAAAATGCCTTTGAAAATCGTTTCTATAGTAAAAAAAAAGATTTGAAAATTGTTTCTATAGTGGAAATCATTTGAAAATAGTTACTATAGTAAACTCCTCGTGTAAAAGATCCCTTGAAAATCATTTTTACAGTCAAAAAGGATTTGAAAATCATTTCTATAGTGGAAATAATTACTATAGTGGAAATCATTTGAAAATCGTTTCTATAGTAAAAAGAATTTGAAAATCGTTTCTACAGTAAAAAAAGGACTTGAAATTCATTTCTACAGTAAAAAATCATTTGAAATTTGTCTATATTGTAAAAATCTATTAGTAATGTCTTTCTACAATAAAATCATTAATAATATATTTCTACAGTAAAATTCATTTGCTATGCAAATATGTATTTACGGTTTACATTACAATTCTGTATTAAAATAATTCACAATTTCCATTTTCATAAGTATTACATTTCTATTGCTTCAAGTTTTTTCTTCATCTGTAAAGAAAATAATACAGCATTGACTGTCACATAGGAGGATTAATATTACATAGCAGTTCAACAGGCTTTCTTTTGTTTCTAACGAAATTTTCTTGTTTCTTCATACTTTGCTTAGTTTTTGGAAGGCATCTTTTGGCCTTTCCAATGAGGCTTTGGATTTTGGTGACATTTTTTCAGTGCGCTCTTAAAGAACTTCCCAAATATGTAAACTTCTGTACTTGCTTGATTTTGATATCTTCAATTCGCAGTCCACAAAATGGACATTTTATTTTGGCTGTCGATTAAACATTCTGTCTTCTGACTGCCGAGGGAACAATCTATAAATGTAGTTAAAGCTACATGAATACAACCATGATGATTTTCCTTTATCGATCGATCAATTTCTAACTATTGAATTCCATAATGAAATAATTTACAATGCGTCCCTAGAGTAATTTTACTTATAATAATATTATTTTATTCAGTCTGTATTACTTACATTAACTCTTGGCCGTTGACGACACTTTTCTTCCTAATTCGAAATATTTTTTCCTTTAATCGAAGTCACCCCAAGCAAGGCGGTAAAGCCACTAAGACACAAGGGATTACTGGGTGTGGAAAAATTAGGATCAGAAACGTTACTAATGAGCTGGAAGAGGAAAGAGTAATCAGGAGGGAGGTTGATAACGATTGATATTGCATTTAAATTCTTGCAGATTAAAGTTGGCTGGAAAGCATGGAGCTGTATTATGAAAGACTATATGACCATCATGTACCACGGATATGGCACTGTGCTGCTGGCAGACACAGAACGAAAATTGCAGGCACTCCTAGACCAAGTGACTGGAAATTTTATGGATCTTGAAGGAGTTCCATGCAAAAAGAAAATGAGAAAAAGTAACTGTTAGCATAGAACTTACGGCTGCATCTTTTGTCAGCTCAACTGTAAATTGATGAGATCTCGATGCCAGTCTAGTACTGAGATTAAATTCAAAACATCTAGTTACCATAGCGAAGAAATCATTCGAACAATTACCATGAAAGTATTTTTAAAATATGTCACGAAGAGGCAACTTTACGATGGTGGGAAAGTGACTGAAGCCGAGTCACCAGATCAGGACCAATAATATAGCTGATTCTTCTTTGCGATTTATCAAGGAGCTCAAGGTAAATAGCAGGTCACCGGACCATATGAGGTAGCAATATTCTAAGCATGGACAAATGATAGACTTATAGATATATATTTGGATAATGAAATCATTTAAAGTGCATCACTATAGAATTGATGATACACAGCATTCCTACATTCCGTTACATTTAATTTTCCATTCAAAGCCCCAGTCTGACAGCAGAATGACCATTTTTGACCCTGACCACTGACAATACCTTTCATCCAGATTTTCAGTGCATTTCAGAATTAAAATCATTACTAACGTGTTTATCTACGTATTTTTCGTTTTTAATGATTTCACCGGAAACAAGGGTATAAAGCCACTAAGACGCAAGGAGGGGGTGAAAGTCTATATTTTATCATATACGTATAATAGAATTACCTTAAAAAAAGTATAAATGTTGATAGAAATATGATGATTTAATATATAAAAAAACAATTGTAGTTTTTATAATTTTTTCATGAATCCTATAACGAGACATAATTTTTATATAACTTATTGTATTAAAAAAATACTTCCACAACATTATACAGAAAAATTATATGTAGTGCATTCCTATCGTAAAAAAAATCCCTGTAATGCATTACAATAGTAAAATAACATGTAAATTTCTATAGTAAAAAATATCTGTAATACATTTTTATAGTAAAAATTACCTGTAATGCATTTCTATAGTAAAATAACATGCAATGCATTCTGTTGTAACCTAGGGAAGGTTACTGAATAGAATAATCGCACAAAGGTTGGTAATGGACGATAATACTTAGGACAAGAACAACACATATAAGATTCGCCAGCGGCGCGTAGAAGTAGTAGTCAACTGCTAGAAGTGAGTCAAATCGATTCCACAATGAATTTTCAACTGCAGGATATCTACCAACTGCCCCACGCGGCCAGATGTGGTACAAGAACGATTTTTATGTGGGGTATCCGAGCCCGTAGGCTCGGCTAAAATTTTTCTGTTTTGATAACGTATAAAACGGGGCCGGGTAGCTGTTTTTCAAGACGAGACACTGCCCTTCGACATAGCTTCATCTGGGGATCCTCTCTGCCTGGGGGTAGGGAGTTTGACCACCACAGCTCGAGACGAATCTCCAACTGCAGACCAACATACAGTATTTACTATTGTATTTATGTCAATGAGGACATGCCTATTATCATCTGTAGGTATGCTGCAACACATTCCTATAGTAAAATAATATGTAATGCATTTCTATAGTAAACATTAACGGTAATGCATTTCTATAGTAAACATTAACTGTAATGCATTTCTATATTAAAATACCATGTAATACATTCCTATAGTAAAAATTATTCGTAAAGCAAGGGATAAACCTTTACTCTTGTTCAAAAGATCTGGGAAGGTTACTCTTTTTTCCATCAATAAATTTTAACCTATCTATTTAAATGTTTTGTGAATTTGAGACGACAGAAATTTACAAATGGTAATGGTCATATTCGCCGTTTCTAAGTAATTTTAATTCGATTTCAATCTCTAACTGAATAGCCATTGCTGACTTGGTTTTAAATTTATATAATCTTTCTACTAAACCAAAATTTCAAAAAATTGAGAAAAAGTTCAGTAAATCAGGTGTCGCTTTTTATCTTATGTGAAATTTTTAAGATTTTCCTTTTGTTCATATACTACAAACGTCAAAAAATCGATTTATTATTTTGTCTTCTTGAAATATGCTATCCATTTGAGTTTTAAATTGTTTTATTCTCAATAATGTAAATTCTATTATTTGAAGTACTCTTTTTTTATTGACGATCCTATAAGGTAAACACTGTAAAGTTTAGAATTGTAGTCAAGTTTCTTTGTCTGACAGGCAATTTAATGAACATGACTAAAGTCTTTAAAATTTTTTATATTTTCATTTTGTAGCAATGTATTAGTGTAATGAGATTTTCCTAATTTTATTTTCTTTAAATCAATTACAACATACCTTCTTTAAAAAAAATTTAAAATTATTTTAACCGAAAAAAAAAAATATATTTTTTAGTAAACCTATTATATTTAAAATGGTCTTAAATGTGGGAAATTTTACGTTGAAAGATTCAAAAAATGTTATCATTGGGGAATTCTTATTCAGATCATTGTTTCTGTTTCAATGTTTCGTTTATCTTTTTTTAGAACCAATCGGAAAGGTTTATCATCTCGAAAAAAAAAATGAATTATCTAAAGTCCTGATTTCAAATTTTTTAAATTTTCAGATTTTCGTGAAATTTTAAAAGTTTAATTTTTATCCTTTAATTGAAATTCTTAATTTTTCAAAAAAATTTCTTTTTTAACTTGATTTTCTTTTTTTTTTCCTTAAGAAAGATATCAAATGTTTATCTTGAGTAAAACCAAAAAACATTTTTATTTTTAAGAAAAAAGAAATGTTTTTTTTGAGAAAAAAACTTGAATATCCTTATCAAAACAGCATTTTTGTCCCAATCTTGAGTCCTTAAAATCTTATTTTTATTTTGGTTCCTTCTGGTTTTTTATCTTTATTCTGAAATCCTACTTTTAAAAATGTATTCATCTTGAATCCTTTTTCAAAAAAATTTTTGTTTTTGATATCTTTATCTTGTCCTGTTTGTTTGGAAATGTTTATCTTGAAGCCTAGGATGGTTGTTTAAATTTTGGAAAATCCTACAAATAAAAAAAATTTTGATTAATTAAATATTTAAAAATTAATGGAGTCCAACTTCGGAAAATCAATCTTAAGTCATTTTATATTTTCAATAAAATAAAAATAGATAAATCCTTCTGATTGTTTAGTTTCTAAAAAAAAATTTTTTCAAAGGTTTATCTTGAAATTTTTAATGTGAAAATTTATCTCGAGTCCTTATTCGGATATTTATCTCATAGTCCTACTTAAAAAATTATCTTGAGTATTTATTTTGTAAAATTTGGTCGACGATATTGAATTTTGTTCAACTATGAATACCTTATATCATCAGCATAAATTAAATCATCAATACATTGTTATCGGGAGGGAAAAATGAAAAAATGTTTTTCTTTTTTTAGATTTTTTTAAATGCAAAAAATTATAAATTTATTTCATTTATATATTATTCCCTTTTTCATTTTAAACTTATTTTGAAAGATAAAATTTTTTAAATCAATTGTGCGTATGGACTGTCTTGAAACAAATTTAGGAGGATTGAACAGAACTATATTAATGGAAAGATATTTCAAAACACAAATATTCCTACATTTTAAATTCTATGGGTTATTTAATTCTTCTGCTGCGTCCATGTAAACAGAGGAAATTTATTAAATTCTTCATAAACACGTATTTTTTTGTGTAGTACCTACTTTTCATTTTTATATATATATATTCAATAAATAACCAGCTTTCACCCAAAAATTTTAATGGTATAATTGTCCTTAGTTAAAAAAATTATATATTATAATCTATATGAAATGAATATTGTATAATTTTATCTTTATTTTTCTATATATTAAAATATAAAAAAATAATTTTGAATTTTTGTCTATAATTTTATTTTAACTTTGAGACACACATTTCTTGAAAAACATCTCTTTTCTTTCTCTTATTTCTCTCTACTGTATATATATTATAAATATATATATATATATATATATATATATACAGGTCCATAAAGTTCGTGTGCACTTTAAAAAAATTATAACTTTATTTGTATTTGCGATAGAAATAATCTGTAAAAAATGTTATAAAGTTTAATGTACCTAGTTTTAAGTATATTTAAAATAACTAATGTGATTTCAGGCATTACTGTAAATCAGTTGGCAAATGTTTTCCGTGAACTGCAAAATCATTATTACCCTTTGTATTGCTAATGATGGAGGACATGTGGAAACTTAAATAAAATTTCAATAAAACCTTAAAAAATATAGATTTACTTCTTTTCTAATGCTTTTTACAAATTATTTCTATCGCAAATACAAATAAAGTTATAAATTTTTTAAAGTGCACACGAACTTTATGGACACCCTATATATATATATATAAATATATATATATATATATATATATATATATATATATATATATTTTATATATATAATTCCTTTATATAAATAAAAATATATGTCTTTACAAGAAAATTAAATCTCTATATAAACCAAAATAATTTTAATTGTCTATAAAACATATTTTTTTTTTACAAAATTGAAATATATAAAACAGACATATTTCATATATTTATATATATATATATATATATATATATCTATATGCATTGTAAATTATATATATATATATATATAATATATATTTATTTTTATATAAATATATATATAAATGTATTTAATTCAATTTTATTTTATCTAAATATATATATATTATATATATATATGATTTTGAAAATATTAAAATTTTTATTTAAGGTATTCTAACATATACATTAAATTTAATATATATATATTTAGCTATTATATATATATATAATATAATTATAAAAATATTTAAATTAAAAAAATATTTCCATAAAAAAATTGGACCAAAAATTTTTATGTTTCCAAAAAATCTAGAACTTAAAAATTTATAAAATTTTTTTAAAAAATTAAATTTTAAATTTTTTAATTCAATTTGATTTAAATATAAATATTTTTAAAAATTTTTAATTGATAAAATTTTTATTTTTAATTTTTATAATTGTATTTTTTTACATAAATTTATAAAATATATTAATAAAAAAATATCCCACACAAAAATATATTAATCAATTTTAAATAAAATTTTTTAATTAATTGGTGAGATTTTAATTGAAAAATTTTGAAATTTTTTCTGTTTTGTTAAATCACTTTATTTTTTAAACAATTAAAATAAATTATTAAAATAGTGTTAATGATTATTTTTTTTTAAACTCTAAAATTTATTTTAAAATTAATTATTCAAATTTAATTTAAAATCTTTGTTTTTGTTAAATTTTTTTTTAAATTAAACAAATAAACTTTCAATTTAAACAAAATCAACAAATTTCAAAGATTTTTTTATTTTTTTTATATTTTTAAACAATCAAATAAAAAAAAAGACAAAAAAATTTTTTTTAATGGAAATATTCCTAAAAAAATTTGAAATTTTCTTGAAAAATTTTAAAAGAAATCCTTTTTATATGAAGAAGATTATTTCCAAAAAAAATAATGACACTAAAATTATTTGAAATGTTTAATTTGACAATGAATGCAAAGGTATTTTCATTTTTTACCTTTTTTAAATAAAGATTTAAAAATATTGCAATATTTTTTACATTTTTAAGGTCTTTATAATTTATTATAAATTTTTTTTCCCATAAAATTTTTTTTAAAATCTAATGTCTTTAAATGTAATTAATAAAAAATTCCCAAATGATTAATAAAATATACATATTAAAACTAGCAGTATTGTAAATTTAAAACATATTTTCTTTTTAACTTACTTTTTATTTTCAACAACTGTTTCATTTAATGTTTCAATTTTTGGATTCATTATGTAGAGATTTATTCTGTATATTTCCTATAAATATAAATTTGAAAAATATTGATTTTTATAAGTTTTTTGTGAAATATTTTTAAAATTATTTGATTTTTATTTATTTCAATTTATATATAATATATACATAATTTAATATATATAAGATTTATTACAATAAATATATTTCCATTTATTTTAAATTTTATATATTTGAATATATATATATATAAAATTTTTCAGTGACATTTCTTTACTGGCATAAAACATTTTAACATATATTTAAATATATATATAATTTCATCTAAAATACATATATGAATTGGCATATATATATATATTATATATATATATATATATATATATATATATCATATATACCATATTGAAAAATATATATATATATTACAATAAAAATAATATTATTTATATATATATATTGATTTTTTTAAACACATTGAAAATTATTATTATATATATATATTTTTTAAATCCATCCATATTATATATATTTATATATATAAAATATAAATATTTATATATATATATATATATATTATATATTAATTTAAAATATATATACATTATTTTATATGTATTCCATAATAAATATTCATATATTTATTTCATTTATATTATATTATATATTTATTTTATCCATATTATTTTATATATATTTATATAAATTAATTTAAAAAAAAATATATATAAAATAATT
>CAHIKZ030001828.1:435000-497500 GCA_903632075.3 Acanthosepion pharaonis | reverse complement strand
CCTGTCTTTGACTGGTTTTTTTTATTGTAAATAAAACATAAAATGGACTCTATGACTAGTATTTTTAATTGGGTATTGCAATCCGCAAATGTGATGTTCATAAATTATTTTTATAAAACTTGATCATATATAACTAGTTATTTAAAATTTTCACAATATATAATTCCTGGTGTTTGTTTTGCATTAATTGATACTAAAACTGATTTTGTTAATTATATTTATAATATTTATGATTTGTTAATATTAATTCAGATGTTGAGTATTGTCTTTTTTTCATAGATAATCAAATTCAAAAATTTAAGACATTAATTTTGACCGATGTTTTTGTTTTTTTAAAAATTTTTTTGTTTTTTTTTTTTTGTAAAAACACAAACCAAACATAAAATTCAATACAATATAAATTCTTCGGAATACCAACAAAAAAAAAAAAATTAAAAAAACAAACAAAAATTCAGGATGAAAATTTAGATTTTTGTTTGTAACCCAAATTTCAAAATATTGATCAAAAATATTAAAAATCCAATCTGTTAAACATAAAAAAATCGTCATTAAAATTTTCGGTCTTTTTAAAAATAAATTTACTAATTTAAAAAATTCCATCCAAAAACATATAAAATTAAGAAAAAAAAAAAAAAAGATTTCAAAAAAAACAAAAATATCTATTGAAAACAAAAATAATTTATATAAAAACACATAATGACATCTTCAACACATAAAAACATAGTATGATCCATAAATTTTCTAGGAAAAATATCTATAACATTTCAACAAAAAACATAAAAAAGAAAAATGTCATTTCAAAAACCATTGGGAAAGACATAAAAAATTTTTTTTGAATTACGTTCCTAAAAGAAAATAGGATTTCTTATTAAAACATATTTGAAAAAAATTGAAACCATAGAAAAAACACATTCTTCTTTCATTAAAATTAAAAAAAAAAACATTTATTTTTCAACACAAAAATTTACATTTATTGAAAACACATAAATCAAAAATTTATAAAATAAGTCTTAGGAAAATATATGTTTCATTCTTCGAAATTAAAAAATTTTTCTCAATTGCCTTGATTTCTATATAGGATGAAAAAATATGTGGAAAATTTTTATAAATTGTATTCACATTTTTTTATAAAATAAAATCAAAATTTAAACTAATAATAAAATAATACAATAATTAAAATTTTTCAAGAAAATGATTCTGTAATTTGAAAATAAATTCAAAAAATTTAAGATATAAATTCATTTAAAGATAAAACTTCAATGAAATAGTTTAAATAGGAAAATATAAAATTTCCTTTTAAATTTTTGTTTAATTCAGGATGGACAATTAAATATAATAGATATATACTGTTTACGAATAGATGCCCACTATTTATGCAAAACCCATGCTTTCTTTTTTTTAAATGGAAAAAATAATTCAATTTCCTATTTCTATATATCTGATTCCTTGAAATAATCTTGTAAAATTTTAATGAGGAATTTCCCTTACATTTTCAAAAATAAAAATTTAATATTAATGGATTATATTACAAAATTGATCTTTAAAAGGTCAGAGCCTCTGGTTTACAAATGCTTAATTTTAATTTCAAAAATTGATCTTTTTTTTACGGCACATGAATGACCAGGCCACAAAATTAATTTATGATAGCATTGAAACTCAAATTCGTCTCTTGAAAAAGTTCCGTAAAAATTATTATAGTTCAGAATCGATAATGTTTATTTTTGTTTGATTCCGAATGATGATTTTCAAAATAAAAACTTGTTACGCAAATTCTATCTAAATTTTTTTACAGGGAACATTTTACTTTTAAACTTTCACTTTTAATTATTATAGAATTTTATACCTTGTACTGGCCTGTTTCGGTAAAATAGGAAATATCATTTCGTTTGATCTATTTTTGTTTTGATTCTGTTACGTGTATTTATTAAGATAAAAAAGAAACATAACATCTGTATAAAAAGTTTCTATTTTACATCCAATTTAAAATTATTTTAGATTAGTACTTTTGTTATTATTATTGTTATAATTGTATATTATTTGCTTTTGGAAAATCTTTTGTGGAAAAAACTATTTAAAAATAGGGTTAGTTAAATTGATTGACTATAAAGATAATTTTAATTCTTTTTCTCATTTTATTTTGATTTTTTCCTATGAGATCGAAGTTTAAACATTATCTTAAATGACGTATTCATGTTTTAAAATTATAATATTTTCAACAAAAAAGGTCATTGTTTACAATATATGTTTAAATTATTTGAAAATAGACGTAATATAGGTTATTTCATACAAATGGAAAAATTTAAATTTTTGGGAATTATTAAAAATTTTGAAAAAAATTTAAATACAATTATTTTTAAAAGTTGATTGATCAATTTTCTTGAAGAGTATATATATATATTATTATTTCATATATATATATACAAAAAACAAATATTCGTACATATACAAATTTTTAATTTATTGTATTTCCAACTAATGAATAAACATACTTTTCATATAATTAACTGTTGTACAGATGCAATAATAAATTAAATATTGAAAAAAAGAAAAAATTGATTTAATAGAAATAAATCCTATTTATTCATTTTAATGGGTAATTAAGTATTCGTACAATACAAAAACAAAATACTTAATCTCATTTTCATTTAATACTTTGTAGAATAGTCATTATTCACTTCTACAGCAACCAACCTCTTCTTGTAGTTCTCAATGATTTGCAAATTTTTCTTGGTATTTTGTTCCATTCTTCTTCGCATATAGTCTTCAGATCCAGGATGTTTGCTGGAGCTTTCGATTGGATTTGAATTCTGACCATGTTCAATTTATCAGGAATCCTTCTGTAAACCACATCTCCTGGCGATCGCAGGTATATTCATCGTTTGGTGCCTGAGCATTCACTGCCCTAAGCCTTCACACTGAAATTTATATCTTTTCTTTGTTTTGGAACTGTCTATAATTATGCTACTAAGAAGTCAGTAGAAAATGAGACCAACACCGAGCGGCGACAGTCTGTTTCATGTGTGCTGTGTTTTGTTTCGACTATTTATATATGCTAGTCAATATTTATATATGCTGACCTGTCATCTCGGCTTTAGATCACTTTACCCCTGCCAAGAAATAGCTTTCTCCCGTTTCTGGAAATACTTTCATGGTAATTATTCTGATGAACTTACCGTTATAAAAGCCAGAATTTTTGAAATTTAAGCACAGTACTAGATTGATGGCAAGGTCTCATCCTTAACCACATGAAATGGATAGATGCAAAAATAAGTTTATATATATATATATATATATATATATATATATATATATATGTCAAATGGGAAAGTTCGTGTGCAATTAAAAATTTATAGTCAGAAGTGCACACGAACTTTATGCAAATAAATACTGAATATATATAAAATGTTTATTGTGGACAGTTCAAAATGTAAATGACATGTTCTGTCTTCTTAATTGCTGTTATTTTATCATATCGATCTCCTTAATAGTATTTTTGTCATATTCTCTATTAAAGATTAACCTCTTACGTCTTAGTGGCTTTAATGCCTACAATCTGTTGTTAGCTGGGGATGGAATGAAGGAATTTTAACCCCCCCTTGAAATCAATTCTTTTAATCGTCTAAACAAAACCCTTTTACCTTCCACAGCATGACTGTGTGATGACTCATTGCATCTTCTCGGACTAATGTTTTCCATCATGTATTTCAAACCTGAATTTATTTCTACAAACACTAACCCCACATCTGGAAAGTTGTTTCACAAGTCCTCTGATCAAGTTTTGAGGCAGTGCCATGTAATTCATTGCTGTTGTCCCTAGGTCCCACACAGAAAGGGGTGGTAGCACCGTTATGGTCCGGAATGATCAGTTAAGCACCAAATTTGTTTTCAAAACACTATGAAAGTATAAAATAATAAAAAGTATAATAATATCTAGGATATACTTGTTTCCTCTGTCCCTTTTGCCTTAAACTTTCTGTGATATCAAATTTTGGGTGTGGGATTTCCCCATTATGTGCCCCCTAGAAATAAATTCAGGTGTTTGGACTCTATCCTTGGACCTAGTTGTTTTCTGGCCATTCATCAAATGGGGATCCTGATGTCAGCAGTTCTCATCTCAATATCTGATAACTGATGACAACTATTTACTTCACGTCTTAATGGTAAGTCTGTTAGTTCGATAAGGTTGAATTGGCATTCTGACCTAAAAAGAATGTGACCTACAATCTGTTGTTAAAAAAGACATTAAAAGATGAGTTTCAAATTTTAACCCCCAAAGACAGAAGTTGCACTCTTAATAATCTGATTTGGTTATTCATTATGCATGGCTGATGTTAACCTCAGATGTAAGTGACTCATTATTTTCTCTGCCTAATGTTTTCAAACTGACATGAAGTGGAAGAGTTTATTGAATCATTTACAAATTTCTGAGATGGGAAAATTGATTCATGTATTGTGCTAGATAATTTTTTCCCCAGAGAATATCTTCCATATTTAAGTCTACCATTCGTCCTTGGTTTTGAATATTGCATGCAAAGTTTCTCATGCTCCTTCTATATATTTAGAAATATCTTTGGAAAAATCAACAAAATTGTGCAAATAATTTGTGGCATTAAATGAAATTTTTGGTGATATGCCGTCAAACAGAACAAATCAATCAATCAATCGTATTCCAAAAGCATTTATCAATTAATGTATGCGTTTCTAAACATTTAATGTTTCTATTCAACTAAACATAATGGAGCTTATTTAAAAGAAACCTGTTGAAATTGTTTTTTCGCGATTTCTTCAATGTTTTGGTGGAATGTGAAATCAGACCCTCATTTCTCCTGTTTAAATATTTCACCCTGACTGAAGAAAGTCGGACGAGCTTTTCTATAATAAAATATTTGGTCTCTAAGAACAAAAAAAGTTATTAAAATAGACTTTAATTGTGAATTCTGAATACAATTATATGAAGAAAAGGTTAATAGTGATTACCAGGATTATTTAAAAGTGTTTGAGTAATAGATTTTTGGAAAAAATATTAGGAACAAATGAAAATATTGACGTCACCTAGCAAATAAAAAATGTCCTGACACATTAAATAAATTGTAAAGAAATACATTTAAATGTTATCAAATAAAACCATAGATTTTTTAAAATACACACCCAAAAATTTGAACAATTTATTTCAATGTTTCTATTCTGTGAAAATTTACTGTGAAAACTGTGTCTGCCTTTTTTTTTGAAAGATTTCTTCAATGTTTGATCTTCTTTTGATGACAATATTTCGAAGAGACTTAAAAAATCGGGCATATTGGTTATATCTCTAAGACAAAATCTTTTGTATCTCTATTTTTTTGCCTTATATTAGAACTGATTTTTTTTTGCTTTATGTTCTTTTTACAATGTTTCAGCTGAAATGTTATAAGTCATACGGCCTCATAACGTTGAAACATCGGCTCCTGGAAGTTCCTTTAAAGGTTTAAATTTTCATTTTTCCCGGAAATCGGTTTATTTTTTATCACACAATTCTATCCCGTTAAAAACTTGACAATTCTATTTACCCTCTTATTCTTTTTTTTTGGATATATAAACTAAATCCATCGGTTCAAAAAAGACTTAGTGATTGGTTAGTTATTCTGGAAAATGACGTCTCATTCTTTTTATAACGGCAAACCCTAACTGCAAATAAAATATTACAGCACCTTTTTTAATTTTAATGGGTATACATTTAAATGTTATGAAATTAAACCATAGATTTTAGAAGGAAATATACACACAAATATGAACTTACTTTATTTCAATGTTTCTATTTAACTATTTGTGCAGGTTATTTAGGGTAAAACCTGTGCCTGCTGTTTCTTTTTCGCGATTTCTTCGATAATTTGCGGCACACATAGAAAGATCGCGCGGCACATTATTGTGCTGCAACATTATGCACATTTAATAATTAGGTTATTGCAACACCAAATGTAGCTTAGTTTATTATTTCTATTAAAAATGGTCTGCGAGACAAGCTTGCTAATCAAGAGCACCACGGTGGTTTGCCCTCAAAGAAATTTCCGTGTCTGGCACAAGGCACCAAATGGAGAGTAACACTTGGAGAGCAAGTTTACCACAGCAGCAATGGTCCGTGAGACTCTTTCACAAATGGAAATTTATGTCAGGGCCTCCCCTGCAATTGTAGCAAAGGCATCAGCGCCCTCGGTATCTATGTTTTGAAGCAATCAACCCTTTTGTGTAGTCGTGCGCGCGCCTATTCGCGCTGAAAGGAAGGGTCGGGGAAAATTTGGGCGCGGATGTCCGAAAGCAATAAAGGAAAGGAAAAAAATAAAGGAGAATACTGCGATAAACACAAAAGGGTTTAAAAATGGATGGATTGTGGTGGGGCTGAACTGATGTCTTTTTGGCGAGAGTGACTTATGCATTAGGGTTGAGACTCTCAGGGAGGGGAAGGGATTATCGAAGATTTTCCTACGCATGATTTGAACCCAAACCACTTTACCTACCATCCCCTTGGCGCAGTGGTTAATGTGTGGAACCACACCACCGAAAAATCATAATTATAAAATAAATAAATAAATGAGGTAAAAAGAAACGGTGGGGAGGGGGGGACAGGAAAATATTATGGTTAACGAGCCCTTTTTTTAAAAAGACAAACGACTACACACTCACATATTTCTCTATATCGAAAGTTGAGCACACACATACATGCACAGGGGCGATCATGTCTCTCCACAACTTCCTATTCTTTGTAGCTGAAGGCGATGTTTGAAGCTCTATCATGGTACCCTAAACTTTATGAATTTCATGTACTGGAGGTCTCTCGTCTCTTTACAGTTGAGCTGGCTAGATGTAACCTAAATTCTATGCTAACAGTTTCTTTCTCACACTTCGGTTGTGAAACTCCTTTCGGTTTTATGCTTTCCAGCCAACTTTAACCCAAAATGTAAATGCAATGCCAATCGCTCTCTACTGTCCTCTTGATTACTCTTTTCCCTCTTCCTGCTGATTTTAATGTTTCTGTTCTTGATTCTTTTACACCCTGTAACCCCTTGTGTCTTAGTGGCTTTACTGCCTTCATGGGATGTATGCCAATTAAAAAAAATTATTATCTGTCCAGATGAGGTAAATGTTCATTAACCAATTTCGGTGTACATACGCAAAAAGGCAACCTAATACACTTTGTGAATATTGGGTTCGATCAGAATATTGATGCTTTTGACGATCCACGATGATGTGTGTGTGTGTGTGCGTGTTTAAGAACTCAAATGTTCTCAACATCTGTTGGGATCATAGATTTCACATAGAAAATGATCTGTTCCTTTTGTATTTAATTGGTAAGGAGAAATTTCCTCAAAGCACAGGTATCTCAATTACTTTGCAGATGTTTACACCATTATGAATTATCATCATTATCACGGACTTTGAGAACTTACGGTTATATCTAGCACCCCCAAGTATAAAACAATGAGACCTTACTGCCAATCGAGCGGCGCTTAAATTCGTAAAGTGTCTTAGAGGCTTTTCATCAGAACAATTAAAAAAAAAAGGATTTTTCGAAAAGACATATGGAAGTTTATCCAGTTGTCATCAATTCGAGATGCCAGGAGATGCCATTGCAAAATTTAGAAACCTATATTATATTTAATTCTAAATATATAGAAGGAGAACCATACCAGTTATGGCAGCAGACCAAGGTAGAGGAATGCTTTTACTTATAAATATTTATTTATTTAACTCATTTTACGTAATAGGAGGCAATCAAGGCTGATGGACAGCGTGGCTCGGACTCTCAGGAATCGATGGAGGAAAAGAGCCGAGTTCGAATTGTATGTCAAATTTTTTACATTCACTTTCGTATGGGAAAGGTATTTATCCACTCAAAGGTCCCCTCACTATATGGGTAAATATATGGATGATGGGAACTGGTCTACTCTAGCAGAAAGGAAAAGGTTGTAGTACTGCGGGGAAAAAGATTGGGAGTCTGTTCCACGGTACGTGGATTTAAGCGTGAAAGGCATATTTGACTGATTAGACTCACCAATAGAATAAATGGCATGTAACTTTGCTATTAAATTGATACCACATAATCCTATATGTATATATATACTTATATAACCATATATATATATATATATAACTCGATTTATTTTAGTCGAGATGATTTCCTGTAAACGTTAAACGTTATATTTAGTGAAACAAGGACTATAGCATTTCAGTAAAACGTCATTGTTATTTTTAACCAGTCTAGGCAGCTGACCTGTTCATACGATAGTCTTAATTAAGAGAATGTGTTTTCTGTTAGGTTTCGAACCCATCCTTATAGGAGAAACTCCATTGGAATAAAACATAATTTTAGACCATGTACCAAAATAACAGACCAATTAAAAGTTCAGTTACCCTTTATTTAAGAAATGTACATTAAATATCAAGGAATAAGCAAGTTCAGATACTAACAGATATATTTTCTGTTTAAGACTCTTAATGCAAAGCCTGTAGACCTATATTAAGAAAAATAGAACTATTTACGTGAAAGGAAACGCAACGGCCTGAACTATTTTGAATTGGGTTTAGCAATGGATTTTGAACGCCAATAGACAAAAATGATATGTGCACGTTTATTTTCTCTTCATAGCGACAGATACTTCATTCTTCACATCTTTTCATATTTTTTTTGTTTTTTTTTTCTTTCAAAATAAGTTTGTCATCAAAAACATTTTGTTATTAAAAGAGTAATTATAACTTTATAACTTTGTTCATTCCATTAATCGCTTTCTAAGCCCAGTCTATAAATGTAAACATTTCGCCATGACTCCAAATTTGGGTCAGCTGAGTGCTTTGTTTTTTTATTATTTTTTTATTTTCATTTATTTATTTTTAACTGTCTCTGGAAGGAACTCAACATAAGTAAAAAATTTAAAAAGATCAACAAACAGATTTTCTATAAAGAATTTTCATAGTTGAGTGATTTTCTCATTTGTTGATAAGAAAAGAATAAGGTGATCTTGGATTGGATCGAATCTTGAATCAGGAATCCTACTCATTTGAGCACCAATCATATTTTTAACAAGTATATTTTTATGGAATGGGATTGCTATTTTTTCTAGTGTGAATGAAAGAGTGGATTCCTCTGATTTCAAATTGTTTTCTTGTGAAACAGTTTTATAACCAAGGCTGGAGAACATTTTACCTACAGTTTAGAGCAGAAAGATATTCGCATCTTTCCCAAGCTGAAATTGAAACATGATTCCACCAATTCCTTTTCTACTTATTTACTATTAGGCCAACTCTAAACCAGCTCATTCAGTGTGTCCTTCTATTTATCCATAATTTTATGGAAGAAGGCTATTCGCCTCTAGATAAAATCTGGATTAATCTATAGCGGCATAAGATACAAGAGGAGGAGGTTCGAATTCCAGTCAGATCGTTATTTAAATAACGAAAAGCTAATGTGGTTTTTTTAACGTAAGCAAAACGTCAAAACGAAAAAATATAAATAGAAATTTTTGCAAGAAAGAAGGATGGCAAATGGTCGAGGAAGGATAAAACTCTAAATTCAAATGCGGAGGGGTTAAAGAAAGGGACCTTGTGGCACGTATTTAATCAAAGAAGTAACCGTTTGGGCAAAAAATTTTATGTTTAAACTCCGTTTTGTAGAAATAATGGCGTACAATGCCGTTACAAAGAATAAGAAGAAAACTAATTTCCAAGTGAATTGAATGGATTCGAGGAATTTATTCATTTCCTCCATCCGAAGGGATTTAAAACTGTATCAAATGAAAAAAGTCAATCCCAGAGGCTAAGAGGAGCAAAATTGTACAGGCAAATTTTTGAGTTAGAAAATGTCCACAAAAAACGGAATAAATGGAAGGAATATTGAAAAAATAAAAACTTCATTTAATGAAAGAATCTCTGTAGCACTAATAAACATTTGTTCGGTTGAAGTGGATCATTTACTTTCAATGAACCCAAATGAATAAAACAGTGCAATTTAAAATAGAATATATATATATAAGTAATATATATCGAATCAAAAAATTCTAAATTCGAAAGGTGAAAGAAAAGTAAGATTTTATGTATGATGGACTTTAAAGACGTAAAGACTCCTTTTTTACAAGAAAGAAAAGAAAAATAAAATAGGAAAACAAATTTAAAATCAACCCCTATTTTCGTAAAATTTGATAAACAGAATTCGTTGCACAACCTTCGTTTATTACTTCCAAATTAAACAATAAAACAGAACATTTGCGTGACCAATCAAATATTTTAATTCAAAACATCCACATATTGAATAATAATTTTACTATATATATTGATACCGTATTTAATGGTATAATATATAAAAATATATAATATATATAGTTTAATATAAAAATATATTAATATATTTGATCTAATATTATAAAATACCAAAAATATAATCATATAATTATATCATATATCTATATAAAATAATGGTGAGGTGTATAAATTTTTATAATTTTGTATATATATTTACATTTTTTTTTGAAAACAGTTTTGGGCTTTTTAATATCAAACCTAATACTTGATTTTTTTATTTTTTCATAATTTATATTTAAATAAAAGCAAATAATATTGCCTAATTAATATTTCTTTATTATTATTACAACTTCTAATAAAGAATTCCTCAAGTTTTCAAATTTTGGATTTTATGCAGAGATTTGGGAAATATTTTTTTAAGTAGTAATGACAATTGTGATTATGTTTTAAAAAATATTTATGGTGAATTTTCGCAGATATGAACTTCTAAAATGAAAACCAAAAAATTTTGAATTTTTTTTTTCTGAATCTTTGAAAAAGGATGGATATGAATTTTTTTAAACCTTGAACACAAAAAGATTTTGTTTATTTTTTTTTTATGTTTAAATATATAACAAATGGAAAAGAAAAGAATTTGAAAATTTAATGTTTATGAAAAATATAGATGTATATTATATATATATAATAATTAAATTCTTATTGAATAATTGACATCAATATTTTTGTTTTTTCCTTGTTAAAATTTTCCGTTCATAAATTGGAGGATTTTTTTGCACATTTTCAAGCAAAAAAAATCCAATATTTTTTAATTTGATTATTTGTTATATTGTTCTTAAAATATTTCAAATTGAATCAAAACCTATTGCTTTTAAATAAATCAATTTGAAAACTTGAAACTGACTTCAAGAGGAAATCATTTTCTGAATTAAAATTGAAATTTTGAATTTAAACAAATTTGAGAATCTATTCCAATCTAAAAAATTAATCATTTAATTGTATATTCTTAAAATTGTATTTTCCAATAAATTTTATTTATTCAAAGTAAAAGCCTTTTAAAATTTATAACTTTTGGAATAGAACATTTAATTATTAATTATATATATTATATGTATATATATATATTTATATAAACAATTTGTTTCATATATATATATTTTTTGTAATGAAAATTAAATATTATTTTTTGTTTTTTTTATAAAAATTTTTACTAGTTTTTAATCAGAAAATCCATGATTAAACAATTCTATTACAGAAACTTTGATTGCCTCAGATATCATACAGGATGGTAATTTTTTTAAAGATTTAATTTTTAAAATTCTCAAAATTTTTCTCTCCATGCAGGTTTTAGAAAACGTTAGAAAGTATTTTTAACATGAAATTTCAAATTTTTATTTCTAAAGTTCATTTTTTAAAATAGGATGTTTTTCATCCCAAAAAAAATTTAATGAAATTTAATGAAAATAATTTTTTAAATAATTTTAGATTAAATTGTTTTGTTGAAAACAATTGACATTTAAATTAAATTTTAAACAGTTTTTAATTTTTCATACCTTTTTTTATTAATGCAACCAACAATATCAATATCCATTGTTCACATATAACAAAACTTTTCATGAAAATAAAATAAAGCAGAAAATTAAAAGAAAAATTTTTGTATTTTGAATTTCATGTTTTTAAATTGAAAATTTTAAAACTGCCTTAATTAAAAATTAATTTAAATTCCATTTCTAATATTATCATTTAATTAAAGATATAAAATATTTAGAAAAAATTTTTCTTAATTTTTTTTAATAGACATTATTAAAAACAATAATATTTCTAACACTTTGTTAATTCAACAATTTTTTTAAATATTTTTATTTTAAAAAATTTATTTATGGCAATATTTATATAGATTTAAATTAATCTGTTTTTGGATAATTTTTAATCTGCAAATCATTTCAAATAATATTTATTTAAATTTGTTGACATTCTCAATTAATTTCAAAAATGTCTTTTTATATATTTGAATTTTCACAAATATTTTTATACTAATAAAAAATATTCTAATAAATGTATTCTTTTATATGTATTAATTATTATTAATATTGCTTTCTTTTATTCAAAAATTTTTAACTTATTTTAATCATTCTTTTAACATACTTTAAAAGAATTAATCTTTTAAATGAAATTTGAAAATTATTTTATTTTTTTATTTTATTTATTTTTTTTTTTCCAATTTATATACTCTAAAATTTTTTTTTTAAATCCATATCCTTGTTTGGAAATTTTTTTTTATATTTAGATCTTTATTTTAAATTCAATCACCAACATACAATGCTTTATTTTTTAAATTATGTAATAATAAAACTGTAATTTTTTTTTCTCTGAAATTTCCAAAATTTAATTAAAAATTATTTACCAATTTGTTAGTAAAACAAACATATTTGAAATTTACAAAAATTTTTCAATGCCAAAGATTCCCTTTTTTTTTATTTTTTACTTGATCTAAAAGATTAATGTATATATATTTTATAAAATACTAACATAACAGTTATAGATTCAGTTTGAATTAAATTTACCTCCCATTATGAAACTTTTTAATCTTAATTGTTTCCCCAAATACTAAAATTTTTTAAGGTGATTATGTTGTTAATAAAAGATCTTTTGATGTTTTTTAAATTGGAAAAAACTTTTTTTTTTTTTTTAAGCCATCTTTTTAAAATGATTTTTTAAGGCTTTTTATCGTTTTCAATTGTTTGAAAATTCTTTAACACTGCAAAAACGGTATTTTTTAAAAGGAATAGGAATTTATGTTTGGTCAAGGTATTGATGTTGTTATTTATAAAAAGATGTATTTTATATATGTGAATTTATTAAAATTAACCTTTTTGAAATTTTAAATTTTATTTTAAACTTGTCTTCATCTTTACTTAATAATAAGTTCAAATTGTTTATGATCTTATAATTTGTAGAAAATGTCATAAAAAACAAAAAAACCAAATAAATTTTTGATATTTTCCAACTTGAAATAAGGTCATCACAAATTAATTACATAATAATATGGAAATTATAATGTATCTGTCATCTATTTGATTATAAATAAAACATTGAATTTCAATAATTTGAATTTAAAATTTGATTCAACATTTTGGTAAATTAACAAATATTTACAAAAATCTTTGGTTAAATTTTGATTTATAGTTTATACAATTGAAATATGTATGGCAAACCAATCTAAAATTTTTAAATAATTTTGAACAATTTAAATTTAATTAAAGATTCCATTTATTCAGTTTTCATATGAAAAAAATAAAAAATTTCAGGCATGTTTTAAAATAAAGATCTGGTCACATTTATTTTAATAATACATTTTTTTTAAAATGATTAAAAAATAGTCCTGGAATAAATTCATTTTCTTTTCAGTTTATTTAATTGATTAATCAATTTTTAAAGAAATAATTTCATGAAATGTTCCTTTTTCCTATTTGTTTGAATTGATTTGATCACTTTTATAATTTTTATTTGCAGGATTTAGAATATGCATTTTGTTCCATGAATTTTTTATTTGAATGTTATGAATCTTTGAAAGATCATATTTCATTTAAATTTATGAAGATAAAATAACTTTTTTAATGAATCAAGATTTTTTCTCATGTATTTCATAATTAGATATAGTTCATTTACAGAAAATTAATGAAATTCAGTTTTCCCTAAAGCATATTTTTCAACAAATGGAAATAAAAAACAATTTTTATTTGAAAGAAAAAAAACATCTATATAAACCATTTTTTTTTTAATAACATATCTCTTTATCCCAAATTATGAGATTTTCATTCCTTGTTATTGAAAGGAATCATTTTGATGTTTGTTATTTTGATGGTATATTTATTTGAATGTTTGTTTGAGAGTAAAATGAAATAAAATTTTTCAAAAGAACATTTAACATTATTTAATTATATTTTGAAAAATAGAATCATTTTTTTTTTTTTTTGGTTAAAAAAAATCTATAAAATTTTTTATTTTTTATTCCATGCTTTTTGATCATCATTGGATTTTTGGGGTAATAAATTCCTTTTGTTTTATTGATTTCAAAATTGGTAAAAAAAAAGAAAAAACAAAATTGTCAGAAGAGTTTTTTTATCAAATTATGAAAAATTTTAATTAATCCTGAATGGTTGATTAAAAATAAATTCAAAATTATTTTCATAAAAGGTTTTTTTTTTTTCCAAAAAATACACTTTGCTTTTAAAAGATAAAAATTTCCAGAGTACTAAATGTAAGAAAGAGATTGTTTAAAATTTTACAAAATTTTTTTTGTTATGTTTTTTGAAATCTTTTATGTTTCCAATTTAATTTTAAAAACTGTTTAACAGAAGTCTTTTTTTTTTCACAAAATTTTAAATGATTTCCAAAATGAATTCTTTCTGTTATTAATTAAAAGATCCACTGTTTATTTTTATGCCTCATTATTTGAAATATCTCTCAAAAATTCATCTGAGATTTTTAAATATGCCTTTCCTCAACATGGCTACTGGGGAAATCCAGAAAATTGAATTGTTGGTTTTTCTTGGCTAATGTTCTCAGTTGAAATTTATTGGAAAAATGTTAAAAAACTCCATTGAAAATCAGCATGCTAAGAAAATTTTCAATTTGTTGGACTAGATTTTTTTTCTGTTTTTTTTACATTTAATAATATCTACCATTCATCCATGCTTTAATATTGCTTTTATGGTCTGGTGCCCTTTAAATACTTGAGAAATGATGTCCTGATCTGGCGGCTCAAATGTTCAGTCATTTTCCCAACATATATAAAAGCCTCTTGTTGTTTTTTCTATAAATACTTTCATGGTAATTGTTCAGATGAGCTCTTCACTATGGTACCTAGACTTTTTGAATTTAAGCGCAGTACTAGACTGGCGTCAAGATCTCATCAATTTACAGTTGAGCTGGCTAGATGTAACCATAAATTCTATGCTAACAGTTTCTTTTCTCACACTTCTTGCTTGTGGAACTCCCTTCCAGCTCCATGCTTTCCAGCCAACTTTAATCTGCAAAAATTTAAATGCAATGTCAATCACTATCTACTGTCCTCCTGATTACTCTTTTCTCTTCCCACTCATTATTAATGTTTCTGTTCCTAATTCTTCCACACCCTGTAACCCCTTGTGTTTTAGTGGCTTTACTGCCTTGCATGGGGTGATACTGATTAAAAAAAAAAATAAAAAATAAAATAAATTTTCTTTAAATTTAATTCAAAATCAGATACAAAATCATTTTATTTGCCAAATTCATTTTAAAAATAAATTTTAAAAATATAAAAAAACCATGTTGAAATGGGTATAAATAAAAGAAAATTTTTATATTCTATTTTATATAGAAATTTTAAAAAGTTTTGAAAAAATTAATAAAACATTTAAATAAATTTTTCGTTTTTATTATTTTTTTATGCAGAGAAATAAATCAATTAGAAAAATTTTTTTTTAAAGAATTTTGAATAAAAATATATTTGTACAAAAATAAGAAAATATTCAATTAGCAAATTTTAATTTTTAAATTTTAAATTTTAATAACAGAATAAAATGAAAAATAAAATTTAAATTTTTTGATAAGTTTCATTTTTTTTTATAAAATAAGTAGAATTTTGAAAAACAAAAATTCTTTTCATTTAATAATGATATATCTTGATATAGAGGATTGGATTTTAAAAATTCAATATATTCAAAAAGTCTTTACTTTTGAAATAAAAATTAAATAAAAAAAAAAAAATATAAATATATTAACAACTTCTACAACTTTTTATTTTAGGAAAAAAACCTTTACATAAATTTATTTTTTAAAAATATGTACTGGAATATTTTTATAGACCTTTTGTTTATTTTTTCAAATCAAAATATCCAATCAAAATTTTGCTATGTTTTTTGTCAATAGAACATTGATTATTTGATTTTTTTTTTAAATTTCAAAATTGGAAAAATTTCATCAATTTTTTAAAAATCCCAATCTACCCCCATTTTGGATAAAAAATCATGATCAATTCCACACCAGGTTATTTGTTTTGAAAAAAAAAAGACATACTTTTTAAAAGGCTTTCTGGTTCAAAAATTTAATTCACATTTAATTATTTTTTAAAAAAATATGTTCAAAAAATTAACAAAATAAAATATCTTTTAATTTAATAATTTTTTTCAATCTTTGGAAAAATATATATTTTTTTTTTTGATTATTTTTTTGTAGTTAAATTTGTTTTTAAAAAATTATTAATGTTTTTTTCAAATTTCAAAAATTTTTTTGTAATTCCTAATATATTAAAAAATTTTTATATCTTTAAATAAATAAATTCAAAATTTTTCAAAAAATTGTTTTAAATCTGTTTCAAAATTTTTATTTTTATCAATAAATCTTTATCTTTATTTGAATAAAATTCTTTTTGAAAATAAATTTCAAAATGGTGCTGTTTAACTAAATTGTGAATCCATTAAAATCTTTCAATTATATTTGCAAAATTTCAAAAAAATTATAAAATTTTTGAAAAATATAAATACCAAATTTTTATAATTCAATTGAATATTTTTAAAATTATATTTAAAAATTGTTTTTAATTTTGAATTTAAAATTATAAAAATAATATATATAATTTGTATATAAATAAATGAATGACAAATTTTATATATTTATAACATAATATACTTTCATTCAAAATCAAAAGTGTTTTTAATATTTTACTATATTATTTAAATAAATTTATTTTTAAATTTTTTTTTTTGAACCTTTAAAACATAAAAATTTTATAAATAAATAGATGAAAAATAATGTATAGTTAATATGAATTTTTAAATATGTTCAGGAAAAAATATATTTAAATTGTAAATTTTTCTATATATAAAAAGTTTTGTAAAAACTAAATTATTTATATTCCCATTTTTTTTTAGTTAAAACTTTCATAAAATATATTTTAAGAATGTTCATAATGGATTTTGAGAACTGATTTTTACATAAAAAAAAAATATTTTGAGATGTTTAACAGTTTAAATTAGAGACCTTGTCATACAAATTCAATGAAATATATGATTTTCATGAAATTAAACAAAATTTTTTTATATGATCATATAAATATTTATGAAAAACCATTTTAGTGGTTGTTTTATATTTTGTAACATGATCATTAAAAATATCATGTTTATCTTTAAAAGTTGTATAATTCAGAACTTGAAGTTTTTAATTTCAAATAATTGTTGATCTTATTCAGGTGTCATTTTTCATCTTTAAGACCATTTTTCATTTAAAAATTTAACAATGAATTGTGAATATTTTAAAATTCTTAATAGCATTTGTTAAGAATAAATAAATTTAATAAAAATAATAAATACTATAATTGAGATTTTCAAAAAATTTTTGTTGAATTTAAATGAACATTTCAAAAAAAATATCAAAAAATAAGAACGAAATTTAAAAAAAATTTTTCAAATTTTTATTTAATTTTCTTTTTAAATGTTTTTATATTTATTTTTTTAATTTTTTTTTTTTAATTGTTTTATTTAATTTTTCTCCTTTTAATACAACTTTATATTTTATATAAAATATATAATTCATATATGAATATGTATATTAAATATATTTGTATATTTTAATGAATTATAAAATTAATTGTTTTAAAAAAAGATTCATTATTTGATTTTCCATTTTTTTTAAATAAAAATAATTAAAAAATAAAAAATGAGCATTTCCAAATAATTTTTAAAAATTAATAAAAAAAGAAACATAAAATAAAGATTTTGTCTTTTCTTGAGAATTTTAAATAATTTTAATTTTTTCAATCATTGTGGTAAATTTTTAAATTGGACAAATAAATTTATTTTTTTAATAAAAAATTTATTCATTTTTTGTTTTGCTCAATAATGTTTAAATATTTTTCATTTAAGTTAATTTTTTATAAAATGTAAATAAACAATGGTTTTTTTTTAAATTTTTTTTTTAATTTAAAATAAAAAAAATAATAATGTCATCATCTGATTTAAATCTCATATATTTTTTATTTTTTTAATTATATATATTTTTTTATTCAAACGATTTAGTAAAAAAAAAATTTTATATTTTTTAAAATTTTTGAATTTTTTTTTATAAATTTATGATTTTTATTGTTATCTTCAAAAAAATGTCCCATTTAAATTTTTAATTTATTGGATAGATTAACATGATCTTTTAAACATTATAATGTATGAATTTAAAATTTTTTTTACCAATTCATTATGATTTTTCAAATTTTAAACATCAGGAAAATTTTTTTTTCAATGAATTTTTAACAAAAATATTTTTTTTTCATTTTTTAGTGTTTGTTCAGTTTCAAAATTTTTATTAAATCACTGGGCATCTGAAATAAAACATTTAAAATAAATAAAAAATCAAAATCTTATAAAAAAAAAATTATTATGGAATTTTACAAATTTACAAATTGCTTGAGCTCACACAATTTTTGAATTTGATATTCTTCTTTTGTAATTTATTAAAAAAACATTTTGTAAGATAATTTTACTAGATTGCTAATATTAGAATCATGCAAAATAAATTAAGTTTTTTTTCTTTGAAAAATCTTTTATATTTTACAAATAATTAAGAAATATTTAAAAATTTTGCATTTTTTTCAATAATGCAAAAATTTTTTTTTTTGAAAAAAAACTATTTTTTCATTTCTAAAATGAAAAATATAATTTCACACATTTGATAAAATTTAAAAAATTTTTGGTGAAAAAAATTAAATTTAATAAAAAAAGAAATTTTTTCAAATAATATTTAATCAATTTTATTTTTTCTCTTATATTTTTTTTAATAAAAAATTTTAAAATTTCAAAAAACATTGAAAAAATTTAAAAATTTTTTCAAAAAATTTTCAGATGTTTTTTTGTTTTTAAATTTATGGACAAACAAATTTATTTTTTAAAAATTAATTCAAATTTAAAAATTAAAAGACCAAAATTAAATTTTTTTAAAATTATTTTGTCCTTAACAATATTTTTTTTTGAAATAATAAAAATATTTTTTTAAAAACATAAATTTTCTTTTCAAGTAAAATTTATAATTTAACTTCAGTATTTGGTTTTAGAAAAGTTTTTTTCATTTAAAACCTTTCGTTTGATCAAGAATTGCCGTTTGCATTTTCCTTTTATAAAAATTTGAAATTGATACCATGTATATTTGGGTTTCTGTTTTTAACTTGATTCTTCGAAAAAAAAAGAACAAAAGACGGTTTTTTGTTTTAATTTATAATACTATTTAAAATAAAAATTTTAAATATTATTGAATTTATCATAAAGCTAGTGATAAATATTTTCCATAATTTTAATTGGAAAAGATTAAAATATTTTTTAGACAAGAAATTCATGAACTTATTTTCTTTATTTACATTTAATGAATGGTTTATAATTATTGAAAAATGAAGAATCCAAATTTTTCTTGAACAAAAATTTCAAACTATAATTAAAAATATATTCTAGTTTATTAATAAAACAATTATTTTTATTTTTATTTTTCTAATGGTCTTTCATTTGCATTTGTAACAATTTTTTGTGTTTTATTTTTCAAAATGTGTGAACAATTGATTTAAATGACCAACAGTTATTAAGAACTATTTGAGGATCAAATGAATTTTTTAAAATTATTTTGTTTTTATTGAAAAACTTTCATATTAATGATTTTTTTTAAAAAACAAGTATTATATAAATTGTTTTTTAAAATTGTAATGAAATTTTTTAAATAAAAATTTATATTTATATAAATTTATTCAAAACTTTTGAAAATTTTGTATATATATTCTTTTAAATAGAAATATATATTTTTAAATTTTGTTCTTCTCTTTCTTTATTAAATTAAAATATCAGAGTTTTCGAATTTAGTCGAATTTTTCATTCAAATTTCTTATAAAACTAATTGATTAATATAGCGGATAATTTTTTAAATTAAAATTTCGTCTATTTTTTTTTTAAAAAAATTAAACTGGTATATAATTTCAAACAAGGTTTTTTGTTTTTAAAAATAATATAGAAATAAAATTTTTATTTATATAAAAAGTTTTTTGTTTGTTTTGTATTTCCGAAGATTAATAATCAATTTAATGTATATTTGTTGGTTCATAAAAACGTAACGCCTTTGAAAAAATTTATATTTTTCTTTTCTGAATATTCTTTTTTTTTAAAAAG
This sequence comes from Acanthosepion pharaonis, assembly GCA_903632075.3. Classification (NCBI taxonomy): domain Eukaryota; kingdom Metazoa; phylum Mollusca; class Cephalopoda; order Sepiida; family Sepiidae; genus Acanthosepion; species Acanthosepion pharaonis. Next base: position 477,062 of record CAHIKZ030001828.1, on the reverse strand, counting down.
CATATTTTATTCAGCTGGTGCTTACATGGCAAGTTTTTATATGAAAAAAGCAAAAACCTCTAAGGCTCATCTAAGAAAACAAGGTGAATATTTTTAATTCACTGGCAAATGTCTTCACTGATATAATTTATTTTTTTTTTTTTTTTATATTTAATATAAAAAAAAATATATTATGTTGATTTTATGTTTCAAATTTTTAAAATGTTAAGTAAAGATAAATGTTCAGAAATCAATAAATTATTTTCAGAGAGCAGCCCTATTTTAAAAAATGGTTGAAAACTGAAAATTCAAATCAAACAAGAAATAAAAAAACAGCAAACCCACATTGCGTAAAACTAGAAATCATTGAATGAAATAGTTATTTCAATAAACACATGTTTAAATTCTGGAGAAATGGCAAAACGTAAAAACAAATTTCAAAAAAACATATTGAAAATACGCATTAAAAATGCCAATTATTATGCACCAGCCCAATATATTACATATATTTATATATTATATATCTCTCTCTATATATATATATTTATATATATTATAATTTATAACTAGCCACACGTATTCGAGGATACCTGTCTATTAGGGCGGCTTTCCAATCCCTATTACAAACGCTTGCTCAGGCACATTTGCATTTGTTCAACACCCATAGAGCCCACCTGTGGTTTATAATGCAACTATGCTGAGCAGACCGTAGTTACAGTTTTTGGGAAAGAGTGTGTTATCTAGCGTGATCAACAATTTGAACAAGGCCAGCACGATGAAACCCCCACATTGAGAGAGACTGAAATTCAGAGGTTGCTTAAGTGATGTTGAAACTTTACTAGTTTTTTATTTTGAAGTATTTTTAATGAAACCAGCCAGTTTTCCTCCCATTGATCTGTTAGAGCTAATGATCAAGGAGAGTTATATGTCAGGCTCTGGTCATCTATTGGGTTGGTGCATAATCATCAGGCGTTTTTATAGGCGACTTATTTGTTAATAAAAATTGCTGTTTTGTTTACTTTTTTTTTAATAAAAATATTATTTTATTTTCAGGTTATAAAAAATGCGTGTCAATAATCATATATTCCATTGGAATAATCATTTAAAAATTTTATTGTTGAATTGTTATGTTTCTTTTTTACATAATAAATATTGTTGAAAAAAAAAAAAAACAAAAAAAAAAACGCCCGATAATTATGCCCCAGCCCAATATATTCTTACAAAACAAATAAAAACCCAAATGTCTGCGTGTGAGATTGTAAATATAGAAATGTGGATATGTATTTGTCCGACATGAGAGCTTTAAAATAATTTTTGAGGGTTTTTTACACACAGTCAGAAAGAACAATCACACACATTGTACACACACACACACACACACACACACACACACACACACATCACACAGATTTACACACACACACACACACAAAACACACACACAGACACACATATCCATTTACAGAGACACACACACACACAAACAGACACACACACACACAAAGACATACACACACACAGAGACACACACACACACAGAGACACACACACACACACACACACACACACACACACACACACACACAATTTGACTGAGTTTGAGATAAGACATTAGAATAATGTATTCATCTCCCCTGGGATGTAAAATAGAGACTTTTTTGGGGAAAAAATTAATTAATTTTTAACCCCTAAAAATCAAATAATTAAAAGATTTGGTTGAACGTTTCGAAAATTATCTGATAATTTATTTATTACAATTTTTTTTTTTTATTTTTAAATAAGAACAAGATATGATAGACGTGTATCGCGAAACGAGAACAATCTGCCTGGGATCTCGATGTCTGTGTTTTATTCTTATTTAGTAATTTAAAAAAAAAAAATTATCAGATAATTTTCGAAGAGCTCAGTCAACTATTTTAATCATCTGCTTTTTTAAGGGTTAAAAATATTAATTTGTTCCCTTCCCCGCCTTATCTCCATCTTCAGGTAACCTTCAGAGCTTTTTAAAATGAACTCTCCATTTCCAAATTCTCTGAAGGATGCCTGGACCGACAACCAACTGACGAAGGCCACATCGGTCGAAACAATGAGGAAAATAGTTCTAATGTAAATGAATTTCTCATCCCATGAATTTAGACAACCGTCAATTTCCGTAAATAATTTATGGATGTTTTTTTTTTTTTTTTTCATCCTTTCATTTTTTACGATAATGACACTATATAACTGGGGTTTCAGGAATGAAAGAGAATGAAATATTTTATATATATATATATATATATATTCAGGAAGACATATAATAATTGCCGTTGCATTCAAATTTTGAAGAATCTAGTTATCAGGGAAGCAAGAAATCTGATTTTTTCAGAGGTCATTTTCCTTTACTGACACATCAAATTCCTTGATAACAACTACATTACGACCTAAAAGTTGGCAAACAATAAAATAGCCCATAACCTAAAATTAATAGATTTTCTTTCAAGGAAAATTCCAAAATTTAGAACAAGAATTAAAAATAAAAATAATAAGCAAAAATAACAAAAAAAAAAAAAAAAAAAAAAAAAAAATCAAATAAATGAAAATAAACTGAAGTCTCGAAATAAATACCCTCAAACAATTGGTTGGAAATAGAAATAGGATAAGAATAATTTTCCGCCTTCCATATTTTTATTTATTTTAATCCCCGCCTTCCATATTTTTATTTATTTATTTATTTATTTCAATCCCATCCTTCCAGCGTTCTGTTTATACTGAGCCTACAGAAAGAGGAGTAACACATGGTCTGATAATCGTTTAAGGTGTGAAACTACAAGTTACACTTTCAATTACATTATCTTCTATTTAACCCTGTCCAGTAATTATTTAAACTTATTAAACAAAAGTAAATAAAATAAAATGAAAATATATCAAGATCTTGAATGTTAACTTTCGAAGTAGACAGAAGACTGTCTCTATCTGAAGTTTGTTGCAACACAATCCTTCTATGCTACAGTAGAATCCCTGACAATCGGACTAAAAAGGCCTTCCTAATATGAGGAATTGGTTACAAAGTCTGGATATGAGGGGTTATATTTAGATTAAAATAAAAGAACTGAAACATTTATTTTCAGTGTTTTATAGTAAACAAAATAAGCTAATGGTGAGTGAAATATAATGGAACTGATTTTAAGGAAAAAGAAATAAATTATGTAATGTTAATGAAAATTCATTAAATTAAGTATGCCACGTATAGTTTCTTTGGGATATTTTATTTTATACAATGTTGAATTTCCTATGTTGAACTCAGCCATTAGTTACAATGAACTTTCACCAGCGTCTAGTCTGTTTAAAATCTCCACTTTTTTCTCTCAAAGTTGTTCTTTTCCTCTTATTCCCATCATCTTTTGCACCAATACAAGCCATTTGGGGAAATAAGCATAAGCAATTATCCAAAATAAATTTCCTGAAAACAGAAATTTCAAATCAGTTACATATCAACCAAATAATTCAAATATACACATCAAAATCATGCCCGGATATGCGGGATTCCGGATATGAGGCACTCCGGATATGAGGGATTCTACTGTATCTTTTTTTAATTGCTCTTGTGGTAGATTAAGGTAAACTTAGTAAATACAAAAACTTAGTAAATACCAAAAGCCATGATTTCGGAGGGTAATTTTCAAGGCAGGAAGATTACTGGTGTAGCACAATCTTTCGACGCCATTTTCTTTTATTTAGTGTTTTTCTGGCAACCAGTAAATTAAATTCAAAAAAAAAAAAAAAAAAAAAGATTGGTCAAGTATAATTACGATAAATAGTTAAAAAAAAAAGAATAGTACATTAGTTCTTTAAAATGGTTGTCGTTAATAATTCAAAAAACAAAAAATTATAGAACAGAGAAGAAAAAACAAAATGATATATTATTTCTTATAGGTTATGGATAAATACCAGAACTGACCAGTCATGTTTTACACTTTTATGTGGCAACCAACTCTAAAGAAATTTACATTTATTTTCTGTGAAAAGTTCTAAGGTAAATTTATAGTGACCAACCCTTGATCAGTCATTTAAACATTTCTCAATAGAACTTAAAATAATTAATTTAATCTGGATTTTTAAACAAGTTATAAACATAAAAATGGTTTGTAAAGGTACGTAGATTTAATTTTTTTAAAAAATATTATACTACTTTAAGTATACTATTTACATTATTCGGACTATTGTCCTCATCTTTGATGTCATATTTATTAAAACGTTTCGGCCTTTCAGTATCTGTCTATATTTCTGAGATGAGGTATTCAACACTATTTACATTATTCGGACTATTGTCCTCAACTTTTAACGCCATATTTATATATCATCCAAAGCCTTTCAGTAAAAAAGATAAAACCTACTCCTAACTGGAATTGAATAATTGCCAGGATTTCTTTTTAGAAATATATATATATATATATATATATATATACTATTACATTATTCGGTTTCTATTGTCGTCATATTTAGATCCTCTTAAAGCCCGAACTACCTCCGTCCTTCTTCAATAGCTGGAAGACGAGGGATAAAACTCCAGCTAATGTAAATTTAAATTATAGTAAATACCGCATCTCAAATATAGACAGATACTGCTTAAACTATTTCATTTAGTTCCATTCTTAAAAAAGTTGTCACCCTTTTTGTCCAACCCTTCTTTTATTGGCCTATTAAGACATAGTAATGTCTTTGACTTGTTCTTTCAGCTTTATTAGAAGGCAAATATCCCTGAAAATGACATAACCCCAAGAATCCTAATATTGCCAATTAGTCCTTTAGATCATAAATGAAAGATGTCTGTATCTTTGGAAAAAGTTTAAAATTCTCATTGGATGATATCCGCTGATCTCCAACGAAACATCGACTGATGATGGTCGTCGTTTAAGGTTCAATCAATGATAATTTGAACTGTCCGTGGCCAAAAAAAACACTGTTTTTGACTGGCATCAATGATCCAGCTGTTCTAGTCAATCAAAAATGAGAATTATGCTGATTTTCTAATCTAGGTATCCTTTTGTACTAATGCAGGTACTTGGAAGATTCCATCCTTGTAACATAATCTTCATACTCGTTTTCTTCTTATGGTCACATGTTCAACACAAGAATGGAAAAATGAGGATTCACCAAAAATTAAATAATATCCCTAGAAAGCAGTTATTAGTGTGCGAAGAACAAGGTGAGGACAAGGCGCGAATTCCAAAACGGGGGACGTTAATTAACATCATTTTGCACTGAGCAGGTAAAGTAACGGGAATTTTAATTAACGCCCTTTTGCCGTTCAACAGTTGTAATCTAGATCCCTAAAATGCTGTTTAGAAAAAAAAAATAAAGTCAAATTGTCTGCAGCTATCAAAGTTGGTTCACTGTGTCGACATAGATAATTTTTACTCCCCAGAATCTATCTTACATATCTATAAGTCTATCATTTGCTCTGAATACTACTGCGACACCTGATCTGTTACTTCTGATATATATTTAGAAATTCTTGATAAAATCCCAATAAGAATCTGCAATATTATTTGTCCTGACCTGACATCTCGGCTTCAGTCCCTTTTCCACCGTTGTAACGTAGGTACACTGTGACTTTTGCATAAATACTCTCATGGTAATTGTTCTAATGAACTCTCCTGTTGTTATTTTTATCCCGTCCCCTCACCGGCACAGACAAATTGTACATATAGGAACTAGTTAGGATTTCGTAGAGACTCTGAGGTATTATGGTGGCTGTAGTAAAACTTGCAAGTAAGAATGTTTTGTTTTAGTGTAAGGCTGAAGTCTTTCCCCCCATTTTGGCCTTGTACCACATTTTTGTATTATTAAAATAAATATTAGTTATCTCTAAATACTTAGAAATTATAAATTTAAGCAAATAAGATTGGCAACACTGTCTGATCATTTTACAGTAGTAGGCTCCGTGTGCCTTTGCTATAAATACTTTCATAGTAATTGCTTTAATGAACTTTCCTCTATAATACATACGGGAACTAGTTAGGACTACATAGAGACTCTGAGGTATTATGGTGACTAGTAAGAATGGTAAGTAAGAATGTTTTGTTTTACAAAATAATACAGTAGTATGTTTGGGTCCATAATTGTATTAATAGTTCAATTTAAGATAAGACAGCCTTTCCCTATCGCCCCCCCCCATTTTGGCCTTGTTTCACATTTTTGTATTTTTCAAGATAAATATTACTTTTCTCTAAGTTATTTTGAATAGTTTCTTGTATATAAATTGAAGTCATTGTAAATATTAACTGGGGTTTCATTTTTAAATGTGATTTTTATTCTCCTGCCCAACAGACAAGTTGTATATATGGAAACTATTTAGGACTACCTAGAGACTATAAGGTATTATGGTGGCTGTAGTAAGAATGAATGGTAAGTAAGAATGTGTTGTTTTAGTGTAAGGAATATTGTGGAATATTTGGGTCCGTAATCGTGGCTAGCTAAGTTTAAGATAAAACAGATCAAAGACCAGCTTTCCCCTATCCCCACTTTTAACCTTGTACCACATTTTTGTATTATTCAAAATAAATATTGCTTTCCTCTGAGGTACCCTAGACTTTATGAATTTAAGCGCAGTACTAGACTAGCGACAAGGTTTCATCATTTTACAATTGAAATGTTTAGATTCAATAGTAAATTCTATGCTAAAAGTTTCTACTATCGCACTTCTCGCTTGTGGGACTCTCTTCCGGCTTTTTGCATCCCAGTCAACTTCGATCTTCAAAAATTCAAATGCAATGTAACACATTGTCTACTGCCTGGATAATTCTTTTATTGTTTTCTCTCCTTAATAGTGTTTTTTTCTCATATTCTCTAATACTCAGTAACCCCTTGCGTCTTAGTGGCTTTATTCTCTTGCTTGGGGTGAAATGATTAAAATAAATGAATAAATAAAAGGTTAACTGAACGCTTAGCATGCTAATTTTTTTGTTGGCTTGCAGACTTTTCGATAAACTCTTGTCAGATGTTTGATGATGTCTTCAGAGTAGAAAGCCCGTTTTATTTACTTTTTTTTTTCAGTGCTCGGCCTGGACTAACATGTCCGTGATTTTGTTTTACGAATGCGGAAGAAACAGATTTGGCTTTATCTTTTTAAATAAATATCCTTGCTTTGTTTCCCTGCCGTCCACCTTTCCACTGGTCGCAACGAGGTCCCGGCTTGTTTGGCGAAGCCGCGGGCGTTGCTAAACAATGAAGCCATTAAAACCTGCTGATTGGTCAGATAAAGTGATTAATGATAACGAGGCGGTTTTCTTTTTTCTTTTCTTTTTTAATTGAAGGTCAACTAAAAGTTAACAAAACAGAAGCCAAAAACAATTTTGAGTTGTGAAACAAGCAAAAGAGGACGTGAGAAGTTGGAGTCAATGCAATAAAATAAAAAAGGGTGGAGATCGTAGTAAGTCACCCGAAAACTATGAACGATCCATTCCTTAGCTGTGTAGCATGTACTTCGCCAGAGACAACTGTTTTAGTAATAAAAAGGAATACAAAATAGAAGATTCAGTAAAACAACATCTCCATCTCTTGAAGCCTCTATGAATAAATTCTTCAGAATCCCCTATCATATAGAAGATTCGATGTTATATAAATCCAGTATTCTTGTTTCTATGGACATTTTCAGATTCCTTAATACATTGCTTGGTTTCTGGGAGGCATTTTTCGCAGTTCCTATCGCATTTGAATTTCTATGCTATATTTTCCACTGTTTGGTACTACACTACTTAGATAATTAAATTTCTACACCAGCTGGATTTTGACATCCCTGATACGCAATACGTACATTGTGTCGTCCCTTTTGCTAACAACTATGGATTCTGTTTTCTTGCAGTTAATGATTAGCCCTTTTATCCTATTTTCTTCGACTAGCTTGTCTAATAGTTGTTTTAGTTTTCTTTTTGAATCTACCATCAGCGCAATATCATCTATAATTTACGGGGTGATATTTTTACTTCTCAATTTGATATTAACATATCTTTCAGTGGTGGACTGGCCAAAATGTCAGATGAATGCTCGATGGCAAGTGAGCCTCTGATAGAATAGCCCCTCCCTGCATATCAAATAAAAAGTGTAATCAAGAAACAAACACAGGCAACTGTTTAGTAATAAAAAGAAATAACAACTTTATAAAGTCATCTATCATTTACTCAAGTCCAATGTAAGAAGTTTTTGAACTATCTGTTAATGTGTAAAATGTGCAGTAAATTATTTTTAAACTATCAACCAATTATCATCAAAATAAATAAATAAATAAATAAATAAATAAATAAATTCAATTATCTGTGATCTCTATTTTGGATCAAAACATTGCTTCTTGGCTCTCTAGCTAGAATTAATGTAGTATCTATGATCTCAATCAAGTGTTTGCAATTTAATTTTACCACGCTGTTTAAGCAGCAGAACACTAGTGTAGTGGATATGTTTTTTGTTTGCCCAGCTTATATTCAGTGACAGACTGGTAAGAGTGTCCGCTTAGCCAATGGAATGATTCTCCCATATCAAATAAAATGCAATAAAGAAATAAACACAGACAACTATTTTAGTAATAAAAAGGAATACAAACTTTATAAAGTCATCTGCACACTATCATTTACTCAAGTCCAATGTGAGAGGACATTTTCAAAGCTAAAGATCATAAAGACAAGATTAAGAAATTTGTTCTCTGTGGAGAATTTGGAATCATACATGTTGGTATCCATTGAAAAGGAATTGTTAGATGAATTGGTTGCAGAAGCAATTATTGGCAAATTCGAACAATCATCTCGTGAACACAAACGATTGCTATTAATAAAGCGGACTGCATGCAATGCTTTGTTGTTTTTTTTAAATATCTGTTAATGTGTAAAATGTGCAGTAAATTATTTTTAAACTATCAATATTTAAAAAAATATATATATATATATATATATATATTATATATAAAATATATATATATATGTATATATATAAAATATATATATAAAATATTCTTTATAATATTTATATATATATCTACTGCCAATTATAATATATTTCAATTACATGGTATCTACTGCCAAAATATATTTTTTTTTCCAATAAAAAATTTTTGTCGAAAAATTGAATTTTTGAAAATTATTTTTTATAGGATTTATTTATTCGTTATGAAAATTAAATGAAAGAATTTTAGTTATGGGTGGGTCTTTGTCTTTTGTCAACCAATATTTTTAAACCCAGTCTGGGAATATGCAAGGTGTTCGGAAAGTTATTGTACTCTTTTCTAATCATATTTTTAGATGCCAGATTTCATCCCAAAATGCTTATTAGAACTGAAGAACATGTATTTCTCGTTGTCGAACACGCATTTCGAGAAGATGATAGATACAGAGATGTACTGATCAATTTTCAGATAACCTGTTCCACACCGCAATGTAGTTCGTAACCTTGTTGGTAAATCTAGGAAAATAGGATCGAAATCTCGGAAAATAGGATAGTGGACGATGTCAGACGTTGTGGGAGGCCAGTAAAGCTATTGTAGGATAAACTATTGGAAAGGATCGATCATTGACACGATGATCCTTGGGTGGTAACCGGTCAGTAAGCAGAAGAGTCCAAGAAAATCATTCCGAATAAAAGAGATGGTAATCGAAATGTTGGTTTTGGGACTGTTCTAAAACTTTGGGACAAAAACTATTTCCATGTGTCTTCTTTAATGGCGGTACATGAACTGAAAGCAGCTGATCGCAGTGTTCAGAAACAAAATAAGTATCCATGTCTGTCTTGATTTTAACGGGTGTCAATTTGAACATTATTTATAATTTTCATTCATATTCTCATTCCGTATTCTATATTGAAAGATGTCTCTGTTTATATTTCTGAGATGAGGTTTTATGTACACTATTTACATTATTCGGACTTAATGTCCCATCTATGTCGCTATATTTGACCACAATGTTTAATAATATAAATAATGTATATTCTAGTATCTCAAGAAACTCTCAGCCAGTTTGAAAAGCCGAAACGTTGTAATAAATATGGCGACAAAGATGAGGACAATAGTCCGAATAATGTAAATAGTGTACATAATACCTCATCTCAGAAATGTAGACAGTTACCCTTTACTGGTCGAAACGTTGTGATAAATATGGCGACAAAGATGAGGACAATATTCTTTAATGTAAATAATTTACGGCATACCTCATCTCAGAAAAAATAACAGATACTGAAAGGCCGAAACGTTGTAATAAATATGGCGACAAAGATGAGGACAATGGTCCAATAATGTAAATAGTGTACATAATACCTCATCTCAAAATATAGACAGATGGCTGAAAAGCCGAAACGTTTGTAATAAATATGGCGACAAAGATGAGAACAATAGTCCGAATAATGTAAATAGTGTACATAATACCTCATCTCAGAAATATAGACAGATTCTGAAGGGCCGAAACGTTATAATAAACATAGCGACAAAGATGAGGACAATAGTCCGAATAATGTAAATAACGAAAGATGTCTGTTGATAAAAATATAAGTGCATTGTGACTTTCAGAACACACTGTAGAATATATAGAAGAAAAAAATATTAAAGGAAAGAGTGGACTGAATTGATGCGTAATATCGGATCTCCTATATTGCAGTGAATGTTGGACAGTTTTCTCACGGATTATGAAGAAACATGAATCGACAAAGAGAGGCTGAGAATACCATGGAAAGAACATGTGAACAACGAGGAAGTTTTATTTTATTTTTTTTAAAGAAAAACTCCGAACTTTAAGGAAACTTACAATCGAAAGGAGACGCCTGACATTTCTAAGATATAAAATTGCGAAAGAGGGTTCGGAGAATTTGACACTCACAGGACATACTGAAGACTAGAAAAGTTGAAGGGAGCAACAAATAATGTATTTAATATTAGTTTGTGTAAATTAAAAAAGGAAGACAGGGCAGAATGGGGGGATAAAAGCTTAAAAGATAATTAGAAAATTAAAAAATAGGAAGAAATAGTAGAGAGCAATAATCGGCTTTGTCCTGAAATAACATGATGCATAGAAGAAAATCTCTCTTTCATATATACATATCTATCTATCTATCTATCTATCTCTATATATATATATATGTGAGAGAGAGAGAGAGAGAGAGAGAGAGAGAGAGAGAGAGAGAGAGAGAGAGAGAGAGTGTGTGTACACCTAAGAATCAGCACTGCAAACTCACTGAAGAGCTCAAACTGACAGTCATGATACAGTGTTGAATCTTAGGTCCACTTTGGATATATAAATGCTCTATCTAATAAACACACTTCCACTATAGATATAGCTAAATTCAACACATCCACATTATATATATATATATATATATATATATATATATATCAAAGAATAAGTTGTATATACGGAATAAATTCAATAACCAACAAATACTATTCTTAAAGAGTGCTCGAGTACAGAGTAGAGCAAATATAATTAAATTTTCGAATAAATAATTATATATATATATATATATATATATATATATATATATATATATATGTCTTATCAAATTTTAGATAGAGTATATCTATAAAAAGGATAACATAAAAAATAAAACAAAGGAAAACTTATCTTAATTCAACGCGTTAGTAGTACTCTGAGGGACTTTATCAAGGCATTTGCCTTGATAAAGTCCATCAGAGACAAAATATACATTTAGTCAAGTTTTCGTTTTAATCTTTATATATATATATATATATATATATATATATATATATATATATATATACAGGGAAGTCCTTTCTTAATTTTCCGCTATTTCATGGTTAAAATAAGTATATAATTATTTTTATAGAGGAAACTTAAGTTGAACCTGGGTCCTGACACTCCGTTCGATCTCACTGTGTACGCAGAGATGATGTGTCAAAATGTTACCTTTCCGAGCAGCTTAGCATTTGTTAGTCGAAGCATTAAGGGTCAAAACTATTCAGGCGTTTTATCCTCCTGGGCAAGATTAATCAAGCGTGACTTCACCACGCCCTAACTCTTTTCTCGTCAATTTTGCTTTTTTTTTCTTATTCTTTCCTTAATCCCCTGTCAAAAATAGTCGGTTCAACCCACTGAACCGGGGTCGTGAATTGTTCATCATCCAGCTTGGGCTTTTATTAAGTACAAGGCCACAATAATTGATTTTTTTTAAACGAACTCACTAAAATAATAACGGTCCACAAACGTAAAAAGTATCATTTACCTGAATTAATCCCCAGCTGTCATTATTTAAATTCGGATGTATATATTCATCTTTGTTTTGGCCGGTGTGCTCTCCGGCATTCACCAGGTGTTTTTCGATCCAAATAATCTTCAGGAAAATTCAAGCTGAACCAGTTTATAGGTGCAGGTTTTTCACGTTTCATGCCTACGGAAATCTTGTTCATATTTAATACTGCTTAGTTATATTATTCCCGTCTTCGATGGGCCCTGTCATTTCAGGACGAGGGCGATCATAGCTCTCCACAATGTCCTTTGTAGCGGTTAGGAAAATTTGTCTTTTTGCTATCTCCCCTAATCTCTGTTCTGCTAATCATTTACGCAACAAACATCTTTGGTAGGCTATGCGCTGTTTTCCTCTGTCTCTTCAATACGCCCTGTGAGTGTCAAATTTTCTAAGCCCTCTTTCTTCGTTAAATGTCTTAGAAATTTCACTTGTCTTTATATGATTCTAAGTGTTCATTTCGTTTTTCTTTTCTTTGAAATGTTGTCACTGCTCACGTATTCAGTCTATCGAATTCTCAGCATCCTTCTGTAGAACCACATTTCTGTTGCCTCAAGTCTCTTCTACACCTGTGACGATGTTGTCCAGCCTTCACTGTGCGTTTAAATATCTTACAATTTTAGGAGAAGACTTCACTATTGAGGATAAAATGTCTGATGAACGTTTTAAGTGTTAAATTAACATTCACCATGCAACTTTGGTTTCTACAAGTACACGTACACACACATTATATATAAAATAAATAAATATCATTATTATTATATAATATTATTGTTATATAAATTACCTTTTCCCACTACCCTTACAGACATATATATATATATATATATATATATATATATATATATATATATATATATATATATATTGCAACCTTGGTTTCAATCTTTCCGGAATCTTCAGGCGATTTTAGCCCGAATCGCCTGAAGACATCGAAACGCTAATTGTGATCGATTGATCTAATATTTTTTTAAATTTAAAAACTCTGCATGTTTAATTTAATTTAATTTATTTTTATACGTGTATTGTTGAGCACTATTTAATACTAGTTTCATGGTCTAATTCAACTCTGACCAATAACAATTATATATATATATATATATATATATATATATATATATATATAATGACACTATTATATAGAGTAGACAAAGTCCGACAATTATTTTAAGACATTTTTTATGTTTGTACGTTCTTTTTATAGATACAAATATTTAAGCAAATGGTCTGTTTATAATAAAAGACATTTACCGGCCGGAATGTCCGAGAAATTTTCATAGAAAACATGCGGCCTCCGACAGAAATCGAACCTGTATCCTATACGCAACCGTCATTTAGCCTGACGTGCTTTTACCGATTTAGCCATGACTAGCGTTTCGGTTTCTTCCGATTTACACATTATTTTTTTTAAAAACAGAAAAATCGACTTTGCTAGCCGAAACTTTCTCAAATTCATTCATTCTTCTTCTTCTTCTATGTGCCGTGTCTCTTCAGGATGTTGGCGATCATGGCCCTCTATAATTTTCAAACCTTTGTAGCTCTTAATAATTTTGTCTTTTTGTTATCTCTCCTAAACCTTGTTCTGCCATCCATTCACTTAACCTCGCCAGGTTATGCGTTGTTTTACTCTATATCTCTTTACCTTCAGTCTGTACTGCACTGCGAGTATCAAATTTTCCAAGCCCTCTTTCCTCATTATGTGCCATAGAAAATTCCACTGCCTCTTTCTCGTGTTAAGTATAAATATCCTTTTTGTTTCAGTGTTCTTTAAAACTTCGTCGTTGCTAACATGTTCAGTCGATGGTGTTCCCAGCATCTGTAGAATTACGAAATGCCTGGTCTGCAATATTGACAACTGACGAAAGTGTGTGTCAAGCGACACGCCAACAAGCAGATGACAAACCAGAATTATAATTACCGAATAACGACTAAGACACCCAGGTGTTGGCTCGAGTGTAAGTAAATAACTTTATCAACTGTTAGTCGAGGGACAGTTTGCAATATTTTTTTTCGGTTTTGTTTTCTTCTTACACAAACGGTCGTCAGCTGACACGAGCAGTCAATTCGAGATATAATTAAATTTAGTCTGTTGCCTCCCTCTACAATAATGGGCTATTGTTAAAGCCAATATTTTTTAAATTCCTGAATTTTTTTTTTTTTTTTTTTTAGATAATAATGATTTAGTGATTTTTTGAAATCCATAGCTGGGGATTTAGATTGATTCACACTTAATCAGAATCTGCTAAATAAACAAGATTATAATGTGGATATAAAGTGGTGGATCAATTCTACATTATAGTCAATACATAAACTGAGCCCTCACTTTGTGGCCTGAGTAGTTTCTATACTTTCATATTCCAGAGAATGTAAATAAAACTAAAAGACATGCCTGTGTAGCTAATCAGTATTTCATTGATTGATTTCTTGTTCTATGGCTTGCAGGTTTTCTTTTTCTATCCTTTGCAGGTTATTTAAAGCCAGAAAATATTTTTAGATTGTAAGAATTTTTTAAAGATCATAATGGTTAAAGATACAAGCTTTACGAATTAACCCATAGCTGGAGGTGAAGAGGTGGATTTATACCTTTCCCAATGGTATTTGGGCATAAGTGAATATAACAAACTATATGGATGGTAGATATCATATTATAGTAGAAAATGGACGGTAGATATCATACTATAATAACACCTGGAGAAAGACTGAAATGTAAAGAAGCTTTAAAAGAAAGACAAGCTATCCACCAATAACGTAAGTTCAATCGGAATTTCTGGAGTGAGAAAGTGTTATTTACATTTGACTAATGTCTTTATCTTTGTTGTTGTTGTTGGTATCATAACATTTTACCCGTTGTACTCTCCGGCCTTCTCCAGGAGTTTGGGTAATCTGAGAAACACATAATACGATTACGCTTTTATTACGATCATGTATTCTTTCGATACATTTTGAAGGTAATTTTTTTCCCGCAGTTTGTCCTCCTATTTACCTATGGATCTTCCATTCATACCTTTCCCAAGGGTATTAGCATGTAACGGCTTTTTACTTTAAACGAATTTTAATCTCCGATTCCTCAATTCGAGCCGTTATCCATTACCCTATTTAAAATGTCAGTTTATTTCCTTGATATCCATAAGACATGGACATCAAGCGTTTTATAATGCTTAGCTGCTCGGAATGAGAACTAAGGCGAGTCGAGATAGAATGCCGATTAAAATTGTTATTTCTTTCTTTAATATCAATTTGATTTCAAAAGTATGGGTCCATAATTTTCTTTTTCATCTACGTTCAAAATACTGTTAAAGGCCCTCTAGATGTGATTTATAACAAGTTATTTCCTGGAACTGAACTATCAACCGGATGTTAAATATTTGAATACAAGCATAATATTCAGGGTTAAAATATAAAGTTCGTGTGGACTTTAAAAAATTATACTACATATATATTATATATATTATACTATATATAATATACTACATACATAATACACTACAAATAGAATATATTGCACATATATATAATATATTACAAATATGTTCTATAAAATATATTACACATATATAAAATATATATATTATATAAAATAAATTATATATATTATACAAGGTGTCCATAAAAATCGTGTGCACTTAAAATATTTATAACTTTATAGTATAGCTAAAATAACTAATGTCATTTCAGGCATTACTGTAAATCAGTTGGCAAATGTTTTCCGTGAACTGCAAAATCGTATTACCCTTTGTATTGCTAATGATGGAGGACATGTGGGAACTTAAATAAAATTTCAATAAAACCTTAAAAAATATAGATTTACTTCTTTTCTAATCCTTTTTTACAAATTATTTCTATCAATGGGCCAAATAGTTATTATAATTTTTTAAAGTGCACACGAACTTTATGGACACCCTGTACAACCGTAGAAAAGATATTTATATTCAAATATAACTTTATAAATATGTAGTGGACTAATTGACTGTATATAAATACTGTAGTAAGTTAATACCTTGTTGAGTATACATACAAGCCTATATATATATATATGGTTAAGCTTATTAAATGTTAACGTTTGGGTGCTCCCGTTGTAGCAAAAGCTTGAAACATTAGACTTGCGATGAGTTTAATCTTTACGCCTCGCGTCTTTAATATCCTTTTTATTTCTAAGCAAAAATTCGTGCGGGATGTCTCTTGAAATCTTTTATAAGAGATAGTTTGGTTATTTTATGGACAGTCGTAAGATACAAATTAATGAAAAAATTAAAAAATTACTTAGGAAATCTGTTGAGATTCTTGTACTTAGCGACATTCGTCTGTTAAAAGCGTTTTTGGATTTTTACCCAATCTCAGAACCGAAGGTCGCAAGTGCGCAGGCGCAAGCGCAGCCGCCGACATGTAAAAATGCAACATTGTAATTATAGCAGCCGTCGTCTTCATTGATACAATGATTTGTGGAACCGATAAAAATAAATAAAATATCTAGTAATTTTTTTTTTCCCCCATTTCATTTTCTTTCCCTAACTATTTATCCTTTTCTTTTATTTCTAAGATCTCGTTTCGTTATCTGATTCAATTCTCTTTTAAAAAATATTATCAGTTTCTTTCATTTATTTATTTTTTCATTTTTTATTTTTGCTGTTCCCATTTTATTTTTGTCAAGTTACGCATGGTGTTATATTCTTATCGAGAAAATTGACAGAAAAAAAATGCATTCCTGGAAGAAAAAATATCGCAAATATTACTTTCTCTACTTATCTACGCATATTTTTTAATCGCTCTACCTTTTTTTTAACGACTACAAAAGAGAAATCTATAACTGCTATAAATCCTTTCAAAAACCATTTATTTATGGAAAATAGAAGGAGAATCACGCACACACACACACACACACACACACACATATATATATACATGATATTATACATTATATATGAGATATAAACTATATTTGAAGTTTTTAAATACAATTTAATTTAAAAAACAGACATATATGAATATCAAAAACATGAAATATATATAAAAACATCACAGACCGTTCTGTATTTCATGAAGCAAATATGAAGTACAGAAAATTTTCCTAAACCGCTACAAGACGAAACAGTTTCCTGAAAAATACGCGTGCGTCGTCCTTTTAAATTATATTTAAAATCAAGTTTTTTGACGGTCACCTATTTTCAAAACCTGATAGGGACGTGGATTTGTATGTTTATTCATTACATTATTATTATTCCTTGGAATGGTCTAATTCACACCTTTTTATATGATGTAACCTCAGTACTTAGCTGTTATAAGTATTTCAAGACTATAAACCTTCCTGGAGCCGAATTAGATTTACTAGCAGAGAGAAAGCCTTTCTGCTCTTAACTAGTATGTTTGCCCACAAACAAATGTGATATATATATATATATATATATATATATATATATATAATATGATAAAGAATTTATGACGTGAAAAGATTTTTCAAGACGCGTTTCGAATGGTTTGATCAAGGTATTTCGGTACTTCTTTAATTTTCTTGGAATGAAAGACAAACTGCGTGTAAGTAAAACGCCTTGGGGTTTTATAAAAGGCCAGAGAAATAAATCCTGTTTTACATAATCAGATCCGACGACAATATCCCAATATATAAACGTATAATATATTATGATATATAATGTATTATATATATTATTACATAATATATATATATATAATGTATTAAATATATAATATTACAAATATTATATATATTATACTTTTATATAATATACTACATACATAATATATACAAATAGAATATATTTTATATATAATATATTAAATATATATATAAAATATATACACACACACACACACACACACACACACACACACACATACATATATATATATATATATATATATATATTAAATATAAATATATTACATATTTTTTATACAAATTACGTCACACATGAAAATAAAAAAAATAAAAATGTCTTAAAATAATTGTCGGACTTTGTCCATTTCATAATGTGTGACGTCATTTGTTTACATTTGGATATGCCATGAGCAGATATGAATATACGTGAGAGATTCATGGGAGATTGTAGTTTAAAGACAGTAAAATCGACCTTGCTAACTGAACGCTCCTCTGTGGCCAAATCGGTTAAGGCACGTTAAGCTATATGACGGTTCCATATAGGATACAGGTTCGAATCCTGTCGGAAGACGAATATTTTCTGTGAAAATTTCTCGGACATTTAGGCCGGTAAATGTTGTTTAATACTTTTTATTATAAACAGAGCATTTACTTAAATATTTGTATCTATAAAAAGAATGTATAAACATAAAAATGTCTTAAAATAATTGTCGGACTTTGTCCATTTCATAATACACACACACACACACACACACACACACACATATATATATCATATTGTTAGATACTTTATTTTATGTGGCCATTTCTTCTCTTCTTTCCTAGGCGTCTTCTTTGCACCTCACTATGGTCCAAATTTTATGTGGTCATGATATATCATAAGTACGTTTCGTGGGCAACACTAATGATCTTTAATAAATCCATAAAAAAAAAAAGTTGGTTCACTTATTTGTTTTAAATATAAGATTACAGTTTGAAAAAATAAGTAAAATCAAAATTATTTTAAAAATTTTTTACTCGATGTGCGTGAATTACCCAATGATGTGTGTGTTCCAAACCAAATGTGTGTGTGTGTAGAGGAGGTCTCATGGAACTTTTTTTCTTATATTTCTCAATGCCTTTCAAAAAAAGCTCATTAGTTTAAATTTTTACAGGCAAATTTTTCGACCAAAAGGAGCAATCCCTCATGGCGGAATTCTTTTAAACCATTCTTGAAAAACCAGATCGTTATGTACACACGATTTAAGAGCGAGAACAAATTAAAAAAAAAATAATTGCACAATCTTTAATTCAAACACAATCGACCACGTGCGTAATTTAATCTGTTTACAGCCAACCGTATTTTTAATTTTGTATCTCCTGCTGCGTTTTTCTCTTAAAAGATTCCTGATGATAAAATGCTTAACACTGATATGCTTTGTCCCGAATGAACTAAATCTATAACTTCTTTTTAAACAGCGCTTTATCACGTCTAATGCATGAAAAAATGTCCCTGACTCTCCACAACTTCCTATCATTTCTAGCTCTAATTATTGTCTCCTTACTAAGCCTCGCAGTCCATGTTTATGTCATCTGTACTTTGCTTAAGATAGAATATATCATTCTTTCCTCTTGCATATATTTTCTCATTATAACTTCCTCGTTGTTCAAAAAAGCAAGTTCAAAAGTTCTCACCACAACTGTTGCCTTCTCGCCCTTTTGCGAATAAAAATCAACATTCACAATGATTTATATGAGGATTGATTGACACGGCAATTATACCACTTCCAACAGATCGTATTATACGAATCAACAGGATTTTCGTTTATACGAGGTAGTGCATTAAAATATTGTCCAACATTTTTTTACATATTATGAGGATTGATATGAAATATTCCAGTACCACTTCCAACAGATCGTCTTATACGAAATCAATTTAATCGTCTTATACGAGGAATAGCTTCCTATTGTTTAAAAATTCCTGTCACATATGAGGATTGATATGACACGGCAGTACCACTTCCAACAGAACGTCTTATACGAATCAACAGATCGTCTTATACGAGGTAGTGCAGAAAAATATTGTCCAACATTCACTCACATATTATGAGGATTGATATGACACGGCAGTACCACTTCTAACAGATCGTCTTATACGAGGTAGTGAAGAAAAATTCTCTTCCTGACCCAGTTTTCAAAATCTGGTTTGGGTGGGTTTGGTTTGTTTTACGGTATATCAACCTCAATGGGTTATTTAATAATACAAAGATTTTTATTTCTGGTATTGATATGGCAGTTCCTTTGCTGTATTTTCTGATAATATTTTCAAGATTATCAAAATGTATATATTAAGAAAAATTTCCAAAAAAGTCATATTGCTAATTAAAACCTATTCTTATATTTCATGAAAATTGTCCACTTTTTTGAGGGGTTAACTATTTGCCCCTAGCTGGGACCTGACAGGTGCTACCACCCTGGGTCAATTGTTTATGGTGAAGGAACACCAACAATAAAAAAATTGTTCTCCATCTCCTCAAAACCTCTTGACAAAAAAAATAAGTTTATCGTCCTACCCAGGACGCGGATTTGCCATCCCTTACCCAGGACGCGGACGTTTTTATCGTCTTACCCTCATGTGGATGTAGTTTGTGGTCATATCCAATGACGCTTCAAATTCTAACAAGACCAAACCAAAAGCAGTATTTTCAGTGAAGAGGAAATCGTTGTCGGGCGAGAACATTTCCAGCAATTCCTCTTATAAAAAATCTTTTATAATGCCTGCTCTGAAAATAATGCATTTTATTTATTTCCATCTAAACGACACCAGATACAGAGATCACGATAACACCAGTGCCCCCCCACAACCCCCC
The DNA here is from genome assembly GCA_903632075.3 of Acanthosepion pharaonis. Lineage (NCBI taxonomy): Eukaryota > Metazoa > Mollusca > Cephalopoda > Sepiida > Sepiidae > Acanthosepion > Acanthosepion pharaonis. The sequence continues at coordinate 456,413 of CAHIKZ030001828.1, read as the reverse complement.
AAATGAAAAGTTTCCGTCTATAATATGATATATAACACCCTGCACCTAAGATACTCGTATAACAATTTCATACAATTAAAAAAACTCTAACTATGCTTGAATTCCCGGTCTGGTCTCCGTACGAGCATAGTAAAATTGCGAATAGAAAATTAAACGATAATTACTCAAAAATGCATTAGCCTATGTATCACTATTTCTCGTGGAAAAACTAAAATATGAAAGCGGAACCTTTTTTTCTTTTTTCGAGGAAAAATCGGTTGATAAATTTGAAGAGATTAAAAAGAATAATAACTATTTTTTTTTTTTACTGTGAAATTCAGCTTTTACAAGACCAAAACCACTGGAAAATGATTTATAGATAAGAAAGCTCAATTTATCAGATATATGGAAACATAAATTAACTCCTAGGTTGAAAATCATAATCCAATTGTAGTGATCGGATCTTCAAACATCCATTGAAGACTGTTTCACAGAGCAGTGGGAATCACTTGTGGAACTTAATTCAACAATGGAATAGGATTCTGCAGTTGGGTCACTACAATGAAAAAAAAAGTTGCTGTGGTTGCTGAAAATACGTGTATAAATGAGAATTCTCACATTTTAAAGTCACTTCTAACCACAAGCTATAATCCAACTAACGCCACCACTACCTCCTGAACAATCCGAAAATTATTTAATCGATAATCTCCGACTAGCGACAGGGATTTCTTTCAAAGACACAACGGCTTTAATTATCGAAACCATTTAACTCGTACAGTTCCGCTTTTCGGCCTGTCAGGCAGATATTTAGCGGAGACGAGGGAGGAGATCGTCAAGTAATTGTTGCGACAAGGAAGCTTAAGAGGGTTCAGCCGGCTTAGCATCACCTTGGCAGACGGCGGGATCTTAAAAACACTGAACATACTGAGGGTCAGACGCTCAGATACATGCGGGGTCGGGTTCTGGGTGTGGAGGCAACGATAATCATGAAAATGAAAGGGAAAGCGCAAAGGTTTGTGTACGTGATTATTTCAGGTTACGAAAAAAAAGGTCGTTTGATAAGTCGCCACCTCCACTCAAGGCAACATCTTGAGAGAGCTCGACTTAATCCTGGCATCTAAGGCACCCACAAAAAAGGGGGGATACCATGGGTGGGGTCCTAAAATGTTAGAGAACATGGTTTTACTTCACTTCATTCTGCTTATTATTCCTCAGGGTGTGGAAATGTTTAGCCAGTTGTTTTGGTTGACGGTAATGTGAGTTCAATCCACATTGAATCCTCCCTACTCTTGTCCTTGTGCCAAACTAAGCTCACTAATGTCCTTGGGTCGGTGTTTAACAAAGGAGTTTTTTTAGATTATTGCTGTTAAAATTAGTTCGATCCTCACAAAGTTCTAGGTGCAACCGTAAGTTCTATGTTAAGAGTTTCTTCTCTTGCACTTTTACTTTCTGGAAAACACTTCCGGCTTCTTGATTTATAATCAACTTTGATTTTGATGTATTTAAATTCAGTATCAATCGTCATCTTCTTTCTCTTTGAAATCCTGTTCTTTTATCGTCTTCTCTCCTTAATGTTTTATTTTTTCTCATATTCTTCCACACTCAGTAAGCCATTGCGCTTTAGTGGCTTTATCACCATGTTTGGGGTCAGATGATTCAAAAATATACATAAATACATGTGGCCTTATATCATCTATCTATATAAAACTAAAAATCTCTGATTGCGTGGTGCGTCGTCCGTCCGGCGCATAATGATTTAAATTTCTTTCCACCACTCTCTTTCCACCTTTTTCTTTCTCTCTGTTTCCACCTCTCTCTCTCTCTGTTTCCACCCTCTCTCTCTCTCTCTCTCTCTGTTTCCACCTCTCTCTCTCTCTCTGTTTCCACCTCTCTCTCTCTCTCTCTGTTTCCACTCTCTCTCTCTCTCTGTTTCCACCTCTCTCTCTCTCTCTCTTTCCGCCTCTCACTTTCCACAAGAATTATATTTTACCTGGATTCATAGCTTGACCATATTAAAAGGCTACAATAATAATCTATATAAGACTAAATGTCTGTGATTGCGTGTGTGCTTGCGTGGTGCGCCTGTTTGGTGCATAATGATTTAAGTTAATCTGATTTAAGTGAATAAGATTTAAAAATACGAGTTGTTTATAGAGTAAGTATTTTTATTTTAATTTTCTTTAAACAGATATTTTTTTAATTAAAATATTTTTAAGTTAAAGACAGACACAAAGAGATTCCGATTTGCTGTTTCGTCCAGTTGTTTGTAGGGTAATTATTTATATTTCTGTTTTCTTTAAACAAACAATATTTAAGAAATATTTTTTGGCATATTTGAAAAATATTTTCAAGTGAATATGATTTAAAAATAGTTTCGGCATAATAAAAGAAATGTTTTTAAATTAATCTGATTTAAAGTTCAAGCTTATCCCGGAAGTTCTTTTCCTTTTTAATGCTGTAAACAATCAGTAAAAGGATAAACATGAAATTATAAACTAGACCAATGTTGACGCGAACGAATTGAAATATTTAACCTAATCATAGTAAAATTAACTTTCATTTCAATGGAATGTTGAAATCAACTTCAATGTTTTCTAACCTGAACCGTTAGTGACGAAACGTGTTACGAGCAGTCTAATACTTAGGTAAAAACTTACTAAATAAACTATATTTAAACAGTACAATTTTTGAAGACCTCAGTATAGACAAAAACTGAGAGTAAATATTTCGACTACAAGCATTTTACACAATCACACACACACATATATATATATATATATACTAAATGTATTTAAATTTATAACGTTGCAGTCAATACGCAAATGTGTGTGTGTGTATATATATATATATATATATATATATGCATATATATATATATATATATTTAAATCATATATCAAATATATATGCATTATATAGATATAAAATTGATTTTAGACAATTCAACACAATATATATTACATATATATATATATATATTTATATATATATATATATATATATATATATATGTTGTGTGTGTGTGTGTGTGTAACATGCAATCGGTTACATGTCGTGAGTTAAGAAACTTACGTGTCAAAAGGACAAAAATAGCCAGTGACAGTAACTAGCGTCCTGCCCAGATGTCAGGATGGTTTAATCTTCCATGATAATATCCTTGTGCCAGACTGTAGTAAAACAAGTAAATAATTATATATAATTCTGATGTGTGTTTATGGTTTAGTAAATTCGTCCCGTAGGCCGCTTCTAGTGAGTTCAATCCTTATAGAAAGTACTATTGTGATAAGTTTGTTTTTTTGTTTTTTTTTATTTACTCAAAGGATAATTATTGCTTTGAATGTAAAAAGGAAGCATAGCCCTTTCGTCAGTTAGCAGAAGTGTTTACGGCTTCATTTTGGACTTTGGTGTGCGTAGTTGTCGAGAAGTATATAGTAGTCATCGAGTGTATATAAAATTTTGGTACGATACTTAGTTATTTGAAACTATAGATAATAGGTTTTATTTTATATAAATTTGTTATAAGTTTAAAAAAAAAAGTTTGCAACTAAATACATAAATAAATATTCCACAAGATTTCCATGTCTGCTGGCATTGAAGTGTTTTATAATTGGGAACGTGTATATCAGCGTACACCTAAAAAGTTTCTAAGAATATGCGCGGAATACACTATATATATATATATATATATATATATATATATATATATATGTGTATGTATGTATGTATGTATGTATGTATGTATGCAATATGCGTGGGTGGGTGACGGGTGTTGAAATTACCGTTCAACTAATATAATCGATTCTCCAAATCTTAATGTCTATAAAAATATCGTGGCATTTCAAAGGCAAAGAGTTGTATAGAATGATCTCGCAAAATTTCCCGTTGAAGAAGAAGAAAAAAAAAGAAGAAAATCAAAGTCGTATGCATTCGACAATAGAACATGAACCTATAAAAGTCAATCGAACAAATCTACTGTTCAACAAATCAATATTTCCGATTATTGATTTGAATCAGGCGAATATAAATCATTGAATAGATATATTTCTTAGCCTGCACTTGACACGCCTACTAGATTCGATCACAAATTAAGTTCAAGATTATATATATATATATATATATATATATATATATATATATATATATATATATATACAAGAGAGAGAGGGACATGATAATGAAATAAATTCTAATCACAAGATAGTTAGATAAGGAGAAAGATATATATATATATATATATATATATATATATATATATATATATTCAGGTTTCATTAAAAACGACAGAGAAGGTACTACGATTAAGCTTTTTATTTAGTTTTTTCTTATCTTCGAACAAGAAAACAAAAATAAAAAAAAAATAATGGAGGCCTTAATAATTAAAACGAAAAAGCCAACACTTAATAATATTAACTACGAACACGGCCACAATGTGCTGACTATGTTCGGAAAATAAAACATCTCTATAACACTAAAAACATACACACCCAATTGAATTGAAAAAATAAAATCATTCTTGATAATGGCTAAAAGTACAGCCGAAAGCGCTCGGTATTATAGAACATTTGGACAGTTTCTACACTTTGTGTCCAAAAATGAAAACACTTGTTCGAACACAAGAAAAATTAAATAAAAAGTTTAATCGCAGTACCTTGTCTGTCGTTTTTAATGAAACATGCATAAATGAAGGACTGCTGCCTAAATACACAATATATGTATATATGTGTGTGTGTGTGTGTGTGTCTCATTGAATAATATAGATATTTTGTGTCTATTTTTATACTGATCTTTCCCAGTTGTCTAATCATTTTTTGATGTTAAGATGAAATTCATCATGGAAGACGCCATAGTTTTTTTTGTTTTAAACTTTCGATCTTTTCAAAATTTTTCATTTTTTCAGGGGTAAATTATTAAAGATAAACTTATTTTTTTGTTAAAAATCTGCATTCCGTTGTGATGGAAGTTTTTAAAAGCCACGGAAAGACGCTCTGTTATGATGTTTCAACGTAAATTTATCCGTTTTAGCTTATGGAACAACAAAACAAGCGTTCGAATATAAGGGAAACTTACTGGAAATTGGTAAAAATGGAAAATGGCATTAAAATTTGTTATATGCATTTTAATATGCTGTTGGTTTATTCATAATAATTTTTTTTTCAGTGTTGGTTGCTTTTTTTGATATAAGGGCCTCATTATTTATGTTTTTGTTTATAATTTTCATGGTGTCAGTTATATTGGTCTTGTCAACAAATTTTCCTGTATTTTATAGAAACTGGAATGTGTTTTTAAATTTTTTTTTTTTTAAAGTCAAGTTTCACCAAGAATGATAAACTGGGAAGCCACTAGCATATTTAAAAAATTTACAGAGTGTTGGAGCGAGAGCAAATAGTACATATACAAAGGATGAAGAGAAGGATTTTATAGATATAGATTTTATTCGATTTCGATTATTTTTGAATAGTTTGACATTATAGCTATCAGTTAAACAGCAAAAGGAAATACACAGGTGAGAAGTGGAGACATGAAGCTATTGGAGTAAAAGAGAAAGTTTTTTTAACAGTTTCAACAGTGAAAGGGCGAGCGAGATTCCACCTAAGTGTTTATACAAGTAAATTTATTTTTTCTGGGGAACCAAAGAAAGAAACTAATCGGAAGTTTCACCATTAATATTTGTAAAAAGACAGATCGAGGTATGGCAAAATTGAGAGAGAGATGCAGACGATATGCCAGAAAAATTTTAAAATGCTGTGCAATAGAACTTGTATCCGACAAATCAAATTAAGACATCTTGATAATGTTGTTTCGTCAAATCCAACATATGTATATACATTTTGTCAGATTGAGAGTCTTCCAAAAACATTTAAACTGATATACAATTATATTTTCTTTCCAAAACACTAATTGGCGGAGAACAGTTATTGCGTATGAATAAGTCGACTGTGTTAAATTTAATATAATATATAATTAGTTTTTAGATTTTACTGGGATCAGTGGCCCTATTATATTATTACTTATGATTTTTTAGGACTTTTTTAAACCTGTTTATGGTTAGAATGTATTTTTGCGGTATAATAGGTTGATATATTTATAAGTATTACCGTAATTCCCTTTATCGGTTACGACTTCATCCATAATTCGCAACCCCGGAAAAAATTGCTGAAAGTGTCAGAAAATGCTTCTATTCATAAAATAATCTTGTTTTGCTTGCAATAAAACCCTATAAATTGTAACGATTTTCTAAAATTCTTTTATGGCACAAGGCCGGAAGTATTTTTTTACATGCAGTGAGGATCGAACTCACTACTCAAGTGTAAAGGAAAACTAAATTTTTGTCTGTAACCATTCACCCAAACCCTATAAATTGTATCTCTCAATTTCATTACAACCAACGTTTCAATCTTTTCTCAAATGGTTTCAAACATAGAATAGTATTATTCTAGTTTAATTTTATGATAATATTCATTTTATTTCACGGCAATTTTTTAAAGATATATATATATATATATATATATATATATAAAAAAATAAAAAGGTTAATGACTGAAAATCAGACCAGGAAACAGTAGTATTAAAAAAATGCTCAATACACATTTGAAATAAAAAAAAGAAAAAACATGTAATCTTTTTACTTTAGAATTAAAAACATCCTCAAAATATTTTTTTTTCAACCGACCTCCAATTTTTAAAGTATATATATATATATATATATATATATATGATATATATATATATATATATATATTTTTTTCAGATCCGTGAGTGGAAAGGATAATCCAAAAATAAAATGTTAGAAAGATAAAAAACCGTAGAAATTCAAATTTATAATTAGTACAGAGCAATATGATATAAATCAAGGAAGATCTCAACATAATAGAATACAATGGATATTTTAATATTTTTAAATAGTCTGGATAAATTTAAACCATTGTAAATTTATACCATTTATATCCTTGGTCTGATGAGACTTACTGGTCGAAACAAATCATGATTTATTACCTTATCTTCGTGACGTGTTAAGCATTTCCTTTATACATACATACATATATATATATGTGTATATATATATATAATTATTGTTGTGTGTGTGTGTGTGTGTTTGAAAAATTGAAAACAAAAAAACGTTAATCCGATATTAGGTATTACTATCAATGTTATGTTTAGTGAGTACACGTGTTTGAGTTGCTATACTTTGTATTTTTTTTTTTAGACAGGGAAATTAATAACAGCCTATCCAGATCAAGATAGCAATGCAAGCATATGCACCAACTAAAAATAACGTTTATAATATTAACAAATAATGGCGGCTTAAAAAATCCATTAAAAAAAAGTCACTGTTGTTTACGTTTCAGGTACGAAACTGAAGCTAGCAGATATAGATACGAAAGAATTCCTAACGAACGATATACTTTCCTTAAATAGGTAATTTAAACCCCTTTTTATCAAGAGGATCTCCCGTGGTCAAATTGGTAACGGTACGCTTCAAATCTAAGTGTTTTATTTCTAAAAAAATATTCGATTGATAGATTCGTTTTCTACGGCTTATCAATCGATATTTCACAGGTTATTTAAAGCCAGAAGCTATTTATTTAGATTTTTTTTTAGATAATAATTGTTTTGTGATACAGGTTTTACTAATTAATCCGTAGCTGGGGAGAGAAAGAGATAGACTCGTAGTATTCCCAAGTCTTGAAAAACATTATTTTTTATCGAAAATGTTGACTGTGTTATAATTATTCTGTTTTTTAAGAAGAAAAATCCCAAGGTGATGTTAAAAATTTCCACAAAACATTGTTGATTTATTTAAGATGTAATCATCTATTATAACATGTCTCTACTTTGTATTTAGATACATTGGATTTATTTTCAAATTTTCTAGTTGTATTGTTCACCTGTATTGCATATGATTCATTACTGTACATGATTAGGTTACAAAAAAGATTTGTATTTTAATGAATACTAGGTTATGAAAATTGAGATGTAGTAGAGTCTGGGGTCTGTATCACTGATTTCAAGGGGGTGGGGGTTTGGCCTTCTTCAGATTCAATTTGGGGGTTTCAAAGCAATATTTTTTAACACCGGGCTCTGGTAGAGACATTCGAATGGCCGTAACAATATAAAAAAGTAATGATTCCTGAAAGAAATGATAATTTCAATGAAAAAGAAAAAAATATGATCAAAACTTTGAAATAAATTTTAAGTCATAAATAGGTTAAATATTCAATTCTTTTTCGATATTTTATATTTTTAAAAATTTGTTTTTACAATTTTGATGTAATGAATATGCATACACCTAGTTTCCCCCTCACAGTAATATGATTGGCTGGTGTCAGCCATAAATACAGACTGATGTGGATGTACATGGACTACGCCTATTGCCTACGTCTATTGCCTACCACTACGACGAGGACCAGTCCATTACGGTTACCTGCTATATTGTCCTACCCGGTTACAGTAGTCAAAACCACTTTGCTACTTCGAACAAATATATCCCTTTCTGGGACATATCAATATTGCAGAGGTTCGAGTATTCTGGAGGATATTGCATCAATCAGGCTCTTCTTAACATGGCAATTTTCGTAATATAATATCAAATTGTTTTATATTTGATATTAATAAATTTTCGAGAGATTAATTTTGTAGACGGTTATTACTAAAATGCTGAATGCGATATGAAAAATGAAAAAAAATTGTATTTAATGAAGACCATGACTTTTTGGAGGATAAATAATAACTCAAAACTTGACTTGAAGTCGTTAAGAATGAAGTGTTCAATGTTAAGTATCATCGCAAAAGTCTGTTTTGTCAAAAGTCGTTCTTGGAAAAGAGTTAAATGGATTTTACTCATTAATTTGGGAATACAGAGAAATGGGTTGTTTCCAAATAAAAAAAATGGATATTATATCCTAAATATGAAGGACTTCATGTAAATCGCAATAGTTGTTGAGAAATTTGGTAGCTTCAGCCCAAATTATCAGAATTGTTTACTTAAAACCTATATCAATGATATGGCTTATTGTATAATTTTAAATTTATTTAGCAAATTTAAATTTCATGAGGAAAATAACATTTGTTAAAATATTTGTTTCGTTTTCAACTCACGAATGTTCACCCTTTATTTTTCACACACACAACCACACACAAAAAAATGATTAACATAATGTTTAAAATTTCGTTTAGTTCTTTTGTTCATTCAAATTTTTTAATACAACCACATTGGCAAAAAATGAATGATTTATAATTTAATAATGTTTTAATTTTGTAACTTTTCGTTTAAAGTAACGTTTTCATCATTTTTAAACCATTGGCTTTTTTAAAATAGGATCAAGATGTGTAATTATCATTTTCTTTAGAAACAGGACGTTCATAGTTTTGAAGGCAGATGCAGTTAAATGGTCATCTTTTGAAAATGGCTGAGGCAAATTCGATGAAAATGACCTTCAATCATTTTACGCCCACCTTTTGGAGAGTCTTATCTGATGTACAGACAGATGGGTCATTTTCTTTGCTCATGGCTGGTCTATATTTCATCGTCACCTTTTCAAGAATTCCTTGCGTTAAATTTTAGCAAGATTCAAACTCGGTCTATATTTCCGCAATGAAGTATCGTAACTATTTTTCATTGTTCCCAACAACCTCCATTTTTATTATTATCTTATTTTTCAACTCGTTTCTGAGCCGTTGTACAATTAAAAATGGTTAACTTCTTCAATGAAAATTCGTAAATAATTTAAATCGAACCAAAATATTTTTTCATCCACCCCCAAAAGATTGATCTAGTTCTACATGCCATGCCTTTTCTTAATATATCATTTTCAGTTAATTCCCTTTAAAAAGCTACAATGGAACTAAAGTTTTTCATTCACCTCTGCTTTGGCCATATATTGAACATCTGTAACCTTTGGATCAAGTGATATAACATTACGTCAACGAACGCTTTTTCCACTGCGCCATGTCATTCGCCTTAAACCCCCATCTCGAACAGGATGTTCTCATTTGTTGTCATCCAGAGATTTTGAATTAAAAAAAAAATAGGATTGGAATAAAACCCCCACAAAGCTATTTATTTTTGCTTAAGATAATTTTATTTTTTCCAAACGCTTTTCGAATTTGAAACAGGAAAGATGGTCGGATGAATAAAAACAGGTTCTTATAATTCATAGAATCGAACATTTACCATCTCGAACATTTCATTTTTTAATGTCGAAAATGTAAAAAAAATAAGGAGATCTGGTGAATAATTGGTCTTCTAAAAAAGGGACCTGAAAGGAAGGGTTAAAATCGAGTTAGATATTCAGAGAAGGAAAATGATGTGAATAGAGGGGAAAAGGGGAAATGGGAAGGAAGAACATCACAAGAAAGAAAGAAATAAATTAAGAAAGAAAGAAAAGAAAGAAATTTTCTAAAGAAATGTTTGGATAAAATCGCGCAAAGATGCAAAGAACTATAAAGGAAAAAGAAATTCGTAGAAAAAAATATCAAAATGAAATCACGAAGAAAAAAAAAATTAAATAAAATCTGAAAAGAAGAAACTCAAAGTGAAGAAAGAAAGAAATTAACTAAGAATCTGTGAGTTAAATAAAATTGTGTTCAAAAAATGAAAATTTTTTGGCTCTCATAAAAGAAAAGTAAAGAGAATGAAAAAAAAATAGAAATACTTAACGTAAAGAAAGGGAAAAAAAAGAAATTGTGTGTTGGGGATGTAAGTTCAAGAAATAGACTTTAACAAGAGATCACATTCATGAAAAAATTTTAAAGAAGAACGGCCTGTCTGATTTAATGTGGCACTTACAAGATTCAAATGACTGTTATTATACAATCTACTGATAATCAATTTTCCATGTTCTATATGGCAAAAGCAGTGAAATTAAATTTTGCAAGAGTATTTTTTCTCCCCATATGATTCTATAATGACTCAAACAATAAAGAAACCTTAGATCCAAAATAAATCTATCTGCCAGTACGAAAACAAACCTCCCCCCGTCTATGATTATATATATATATTCATATATAGTCTATGTTCTCTCTCTTTCTTTTCTCAGGCGTACTTATACGCTCTTGTCATATATAATAAATAAATTAAAATAAAAATAAAAATTCTGAGTTGGCAGGACTTTTTAATCAGTGTATTGTTTCTAATTGGTCAAATTCTTTGAATTAAAAGACACTTGTTTTCTATTCTGAATCGATGGAGGTCGTAGATATATTGTCACAATTAAATCAAATCTTAAACCTAAACTAGCCGATCAACTTGTTTTTGGTTAATGAAACCATCTACTGCATTCCGAAAGCTTGATATATCCATTTGTAGAGCTGGTTGACCCGGTCTATCACACAATTAAGATAAGAAACGAGGAGGATTTCAAATTTTGAAGAAAAAAAGCAAATCAATTGAATTTAAAAATAGCCAATGGAATATCTGCAGGGTCCATTCAGTACAAGTAATTTCTCAATTCCATAAGCGGTTCTGTTCTTCCACCGTAGTTTATAGCTTTATTTATTTTGAATAATAAAATAGTTTTTTGAACATTGAACACAATGTCAACCCTGACATTTTTCTAAATCACCAGCTTGTATCGAGTTTGACAAAGAGAGAAAGAGAACTAGAAAGAGAGGGGGAAGAGAGAGAATACACCCCTAAAAAATGGTGACCCGATGCTATTTCACTATTACAAACGTTTGCGACTTAATTTTTTCAACTTTGGATAATTAGTAAAATTTTTATCCTCCGACCGGAGACCGGTAGATGAAGAAATAAGAGTCGATCGTTTCAAAACAGACCCCGAACAAATAAATAAATAGACAAATAAATAAAAGCGGAACGAGGTAAAAAGAATTTCCTTTTTCGACTCTCGATAATATCGACTTACAGGTACAACACTAGTTTATAGATTTACATATCAATCTAAAAACTACCTGTTTTCCCCTGCCACCATCTCTCTTTTTCTCTCTTTTCTCTCAATTTGCTTTTTGTATCTCTTCTCTCTCTCTCTCTCTCTCTCTCTCTCTCCTGGGTATTTTATATTTCTTTGCTTTTATTTTCCATCCCGGAAAACAGAAAGAGTATAAAAACACAATCGAGATAGATAGATAGATAAATGATAAAATAAATAAATAAATAAATAGATAGATATTAGATAGATAGATAGATAGATGATTGAAATAAATAAATAGAACATACATATGTTAATTGCAGATATATATGATCAATTATTGTCAATGGTATCATTTACGTTCTTCTAATATATTCGTTGTTCAATCATTGAATGACAAGGGTGGCTCCAGTATAAAATATATAGTATACTTTTCCGAGTATATTGATGATAGCTAGCTAGCAAACTGAGAAAAATAGATAGATAGATAAATAGATTCATAGATCCTTAGATAGATAGATAGATAGATAGATAGATAGCTTTGAAGAAATGTTGTGGACAATTAACAAAGCAAACTTCAGATGGTGGTTCTAAATTTTTATTTTTTTCATTACTAGAGAATGTTTGAAAATTTATTTAATTCAGCCTTTTTAAATATTAACCTCAGATAACTTAGCTGTTAGCAAACCGAGTTAGACATAAAAACCTTCCTGGAGCCGAGCCAACAAAATCAACAAATTCATTCTGTTTAATAGCAATTCATTTCTGAATTGCAAAATATGTCATTGCCTTACAAAACAAAAATGGACGAAAGATTAATGTAAACATTACAGAAAGAGTAAAGAGATAACGCATTAAAGAATGTGTCGTTGTCCAGTTGAATCATTTTTTCCTTGATCATTTTCTTTCCAATATTACGTCGAACCAGCTCAAGCCGCCTAGATAAGGGTGACTGCGATAAGTCTATACCAGGTACTGTAAACTTGAATGGCTATAAATTGTTAAAAAATATAGCCGAGTTCTAATTCTAATTTGGTCCATTGATTCATCGACAAGAAAATATCTTTAAAAAACGTACAAAAAATAATGGTTAATCATTAAAAATTTTATCAATAAAACTATTAAATACCTCTAAAATAAATTAAATAAAATTGCGTACAAAATATTTAAATTTCACATTAAATATCCCATAGAGGTTTTATGATATGCCACTAAACAAAAAACAACGAGAACTATAAAAAAGATTTTAACCATTCTATAATATATTTATGCCTTTTAGTTTTTCGTTCACTGTCACCACAATTTTTTTTTTTTGGGGGGGCTTTTAAAAAAACCTCCCTTTCTTTTAAATTTTATTATTCTTACTATATAATAGCAAAACTATTATCGAGGCCTCCCAAAACCTTCCCTGAAACTTGACATTGCTAGTGTACCAACAGACGAAAACTTTTTGCTTTAAAACAAAATGCTTAACATTTTATTTTATGGAACAATTTTTCATACTATTGGCTTATATATCGTGGCTCACGTTGAAACACTGGTTCGTACGATCACCAAAGTTAAGCAACGTCTAGCCTGGACAGTACCTAGATGGGTGACCGCTAGGGAATGTCAAATGCTGTAGCTATTGGATGAGTGAATAGTATGGCTTATGGCCATATCAACCCTGTTCGCGTACGATCACCGGTTAAGCAAAGTCGAGCTTGGACAGTACCTAGATGGGTGACCGCAAGCGAATATCAAATGATGTAGCTATTGGATGAGCGGGTAATATGGCTTACGGCCATATCAAGTTGAAAAACCGGTTCGCGTACGATCACCAAAGTTAAGCAAAGTTGAGCTTGGACAGTACCTAGTTGGGTGACCACAAGCGAATATCAAATGCTGTGGCTATTGCATGAGAGGGTAGTATAGCTTACAGCCATATCACGTTGAAATACCGGTTCGCGTACTATCACCAAAGTTAAGCAACGTCGAGCCTGGACAGTACCTAGATGGGTGACCGCTTGGGAATACCAAGTGCTGTAGCTATTAAATGAGCGGTTAGTATGGCTTACGGTGATATCACGTTCAAATACCGATTCGCGTACGATCACCGAAGTTAATCAACCTCAAACAAAAAACAAGCAATTATTTTGTGATAAAAACGCTATCCAAACATGGTTGAGCGAAAGATGCCTCCCAAAAGCTAAGCAAAATATTAAGAAACAGAAAAACAAAGAAAAAGTACTGAACTGTTATCTAATATCAGTCCCCCTATATTGCAGTGATTGCTGGACAATCTCCTCAAAGATGAAGAAGAGCCTTGAAGCAACAGAAATATGGCCTACAGAAGCATACTGAAAATACCATGAACCAGACATGTGAACAAAGACGAAGTGAGAGAAAATGGAAACAAAAACTTAACATCAATTGAAATTTCTAAGGTGAATAATGAGGAAAGAGGGCTTGGAAAATTAGATGCGCAGAGGACAGATTGAAGGCAAAGAGGACAGAGGAAAACAATGTATAATCTAACTTGAGCAAATAGACGGCCGAACAAGTTTTAGGAAAGGTAATAAACAGACAATATTTATTAAGAGCTATAAAGGACAGGAAATTGTGGAGAGCCATAATCACAAACGACCTGAAGAGACACGACACATAGAAGTTTCATTTTACGTAACCTTTTTGGGTTGGAAGAACTGGATTAATCGAACCCACCCAACTAAAGGAATACTAATATATATATATATATATATATATATATATCCTTGAAAATGGCTAAATGTATAGCCGAAAGCGTTTGGATAAAAAGAACATTCGGACAGTTTTTATATAATTTATCATCCGAAAAGAAAAAAAAATATTAGATCGCATGAGAAATTGTATAAAAAACTAAATAAAATCACCTTGTCTGTCGTATTCAATGAAATGTGCATAAAAGAAGGATTGCTGCCTAAATACACACACACACACACACACACACACACACACACATTACATATATATATATATATATATATATATATATATATATATATAATTATTTATTTTTAAAATTATAACATAAATATGTTATAAAATCACTAGAAAAATATCCATTTCGTTTCAAATCAAGTGATGATGTTGAATGTAAAATAAATGGTTTTAAAAGTTTCAAATTAATTAACGATCCTTCGCAAGGGGAGAACGTTGTTACAAAAGCTAGAATAAGATTTGCTGCTTTAACTGACCCTAAAGAATAAAAGTGACCATGTACTTATGAATTCATTACACACTTTTTGGTCAATTATCGGGGTAGATATTTCGACATGGTATTAAAAATATGACAAAATTCAAAATATATATTTTTATAGAGTAAATTCATGTGTTTTATCGAGGGTATTAGTGTCAAATGAACTTCAGCAATCTCAGTAGTAGTTCCGACAGGACATACATACAAGCGGAAAATAATTTAGCATCAGGTTTTATTTAAAATTCGATATAAAAAAGATTTCGCTACCAGCTTCTCGAGCCGCCCAGGAATCGCATCAACTGATTTCACCAGGAACTCTTGTGGTTTCGAAGACATGCCTTCTTGTATTCACCCAGTTCTTCCAAAGTCTTGTTTTGATAGAATAAACTTGCTCTTTTATCCTCAAATATAAAAAAAGCGCAGGTTTTTAAGTCAATACACCTGGCTGGATACTGAAATAAAATAAATATATATAAGAACTTTAACTCACCCTGTATATCGATTTAATATGGTAAAGTTTTACAAGAATCGATCAGTGACATTTACGAACTAAAATTCGGTTAATTAAAATAATGAATATAGAAAGAAAAGAAAATCCTTTGATTGCTTATTGTAGAGGAATTTATTATTACTTCTGTTCAGGAAACCGTTAAAAATAGATAAAGAGATAAAAAAAAGACGTTGATAGGCGTCGTATCTATTTCAGTTTAATTGTGAAGCTCAATAGTCGGCCATATTAGTTTTTGGTCGAAAAGAAACCACTTCTACTTTTGGCAGATGGGTAGATTTCGATTTGCAAAATCAGATTTCTTTTTATTAACGTTCACCCAATACAAGGCCCAAGAACCACTCAATGTAGAGGGTTACTGTGAGGTGTTGTATTTGCGTGAGAAAGGACAAGTGAAAAATGATTGGGAACTTAAAAAGGAAAGACAACAGGAACTCTAGAAATGAAGAGGTCAAATATTTATTTAATTGGTGAATAACATTTCCGAGCTCAGTAGGAATATATAAGTATGGCGTAAAGTAATTTTATAAGAAACCATATTCCAGTCCTAACCAGGAAACAGGGTAAATCTTTCCAGAGTTAAAGATTGAGGAGGAGTATGAACCGGGCAATAGGTAAACCCGTGAACTCTTATTGAGGAAAGAGAAAAAAGTAATTAATGAATAAAATTCCAGAATTAAGGCGGCGACGTCAGGAACAATAAGTAATAAGCCTTAGAGAGAGCCGTAAACCCAATCCTAAACAGGGAATAAAGATGAAGCTACATTACAGTTAGAAAAAAAATGAGTAGGAGTATGAATCGGGCGATAGGCGAATCTATCTACTCCTAGAAGAGAAGAGAGGAATCTGAACCGGGCGATAGGCGAAACTGTTATACTAGATCATACCTATTTCTATTGTAAATAGACTCTCCCACAGATAATAAGTAGTCGTAGTAGCGGTCGCCAGTTGGGCTCAGTGGAGTTGAGTGAGTCAATCGATGTCGGACATTAAAGTATGAGCCCCACAACTAGATTGCTGCGTCATTAATTATTATTTCAAGTTCCTAACGTTTTGTACGTCGGACCTAATTTAGGATCGACTTAGTAAAATACAAGCCTCCACTGTGAAAACTACTCTACAACACATTTGGCGACGAGGGATTCGTTTCTCATACGGGAAAAGAAAAAGTTTTCGTTCACTCTATTACAGAAACTAACTAATCTCACTGAAGAGAAGAAGAAGAAAAAAATGAAATAAATAGTAAATAAAATTCTAGAATTCAGACGGAGATATCAGAAGTATAGAGTTGAAGTAGACTTTAGAAATAACCGCAAACCTCACTCTAAAATGGAAAAAATAAACCGGGGTGGAGTGTGACCCGGGCGATAGGCGAAACTATCTACACCTATTGGGAGAGGAGAGAAAAAATAATTAGTGAATAAAAATAAAAATGGCTGACACTTACTACACCTAATTCGAAATTAAATATTTCCCTTATTCTTATAAATACGTATTAGCTGAATACTCAAAGTAGACTTTCGGAATTCAGTTGCTTTGAGCAGTAGGAGAACCATCAAATGGTTTTCTTATGAGCCGTTAAATACATTAATCTATTTAAAAAAAAAACAATTAAAATTCACACAGGTCAAATATAAAGACTAACGGTAATTGTTTACTAAATACACTAATCCATTTAAAAATCAATGGAAATCCCACAGGTTAAAACAAATAAAGAAATTATTTATTAAAGAAAATTGTTTGTTAAAGAATGAGATTAAAGAATTGTTTGTTAAAGAATGAGATTAAAGAATTGTTTGTTAAAGAATGAGATTAAAGAATTGTTTGTTAAAGAATGAGATTAAAAATAAATCCACTCTAATATTTGGATATTCAAATTTGTTTGAAAGACCCGATTCCAACCAATTTCAAACATAAAATTGTTTACTAAAGAAAATTGTTTACTAAATTAAAAATTAAAATTTGTACACTAAATTAAACATTAAAAAATTATTTACTAATTTAAAAATAAAAATTACTAAAATTGTTTACTAAACACATTAATCTATTTAAAAATCAATTGAAATCCCACAGGTTAAAAAATACTAAAGAAATTGTTTACTAAAGAAAATTATTTTTAATGAGATAAAAAAAATTATCTTATCTTATATTTGGATCATTAAACTCATTAAAAAGACCTGATTTCAAATTTACGCTTCATCCTCGCAATTTTCTCGCCTCGACCACATTCCTTCTCCCCCAGCTATGGGTTAAATAGAACGTATCTGGAGAAAACATTGTTATTCTCGAAAACAGTGTTAATGAAAATTTTTACTAAAAAAAAAAAAAAAGAATAAAATAAAAATAAAATTATTCTTGGAATCCAAAATATGCTTTGGCTTTAAAGAACCCACAAAGGGTTGATAAGTCGTAAAAAATATTCAATCAACAATTACAGTTATTCTTTGTTTAATGACTTACCTATTTATCCGGATTTACGTTCAGCTATAAAATCTTCTAAAACAATGAATAAGTAATTTAATAAATCTAACCAGTCGGTATTTTAAGTTTTAGGAAAACCTTGATTACGATTGTTTTCTCTATTTTCACAATGAAAACAAAAATAACTAAAAAATTGAAAAATAAATGAAAATTTACTTGTTCTGTATGCAAACCGAAGTAATGTACACACTATAGACCTACATATAATTAATGCTATAGACTATAACAGTCACAACAGTGACATAAATAACAAAGATTAAGATACTCATCGCCAAAATGTATGTGGAATAAAGATACATGCTGTTTTAAACTTATGCTTCTATGACAAATATCCGAGCTGAACAGGACCGTTGTTTATTCCAAGGCTAAATTGTATGTTTTCCTAATAATGAGAAAAGGTAAGTTGTGGTGGATGTATTTTATTTAAATTTTTAACTTCTTTAAGTCCTGCTAAAATTTTGAAATCGCAGCAAAGCAAAGAAACTTTTGCTCACATTACAAGAATAAGAATAATTACAGACACATTATGTAGTACCTCAGGGACCTTTTTGCAGCCCCGAATATCCACTTAAAAATACATTGAACATATTTCTAAATACGCTATCATAGTCATCTCATCTGCGTGTGGTTATGGTGACGGATATATATATATATATATATATATATATATATATATATATATATTCTCAGAATTAATCTGTATAAAAAGATAATACAAAATAAAGGAAAAAGAGACAATAGGAAAACTAAAACTACATATAATTTTCCTATTGTCTTTTTTCTTTATACACACACACACACACACACACACACACACACACAATATATATATATATATATATATATATATATATATATGTAATTTTGCTAAGATTTCAGTTTCTATCTTCGAATTTTGTAGAAAACTAAAAATAGTTTGAAAAACGTTGCCTTGAAATTAAATCTTTGTCACAATATTGTAAGAAGACATTGCATGTTTGGTAAGGGGTGCTTGTCGTAGAGCAAAAGTCACTTGTTGAAAACATGTTATTGAAGTAGGTTCGATTTACTGAGTATGTCCAATAATTTTGGCCGGGGACAGGTTAAGGTGAAAGTGGCAATTAGCTCATCTTAAAAATGGGCTCGTCTTAAAAAAAGAATAAAAGATAAAAAAAAAACTAGCCAGAAACAAACAAAACCAAGTAAACAAAAAGACAAAAAACAAATAAAAACAAACCAAAAAGAAAACACAGAAAGAAAGAAAGAAAGAAAGAAAACACAGAAAGAAAGAAAGAAAGAAAACACAGAAAGAAAGAAAAGAAAAGAAAAAACAGAAAGAAAAAAAAAACAGACAGAAAGAAAAAACAGAAAAAAGAAAAAACAGAAAAAAAAGAAAAACAGAAGAAAAAGAAAAACAGAAGAAAAAGAAAAACAGAAGAAAAAGAAAAACAGAAAAAAAGAAAAAACGGAAAGAAAGAAAAAACGGAAAGAAAGAAAAAACGGAAAGAAAGAAAAACGGAAAGAAAGAAAAAACAGACAAAAAAAAAAAAAAAAAAAAAAAAAAAAAAAAAAAAACAGGCAAAAAAAAAAAAAAAAAAAAACAGAAAAAAGAAAAACATAAAAAACAAAAAAGGTCAAAATACATCATATCGCACATAAAAGTCGAATGAAATAAAACCCAAAAAACGCTGGGATCTCATCTGTTTAGGTGAAGTTATTTTTTTTGTTAAATAAAAGGATTAAAATCTGAATTAAGGTAAAGTATTAACCTGGACTTAAATGTTTTATTTATTCTGATAAATGATTTCGCAACATTTAAAGTTTTAGAAATATTTTAACTATTTGTCTTAAGAAATGTCGAATTAAATTTATTACTTTTATGTCACAAAGCTCAATATTGATATTCAAAAAGGAATTTCATAAATAACTTAGTATTTCATGAATAACTAAGAAAAAACATAATGAAAAAACAACAACAAAAAAACAAAAAAAAAAAAAAACAAACTAAATCCCCAAAACAAGTTAGTACACCTAGCAAAATATTAACCACTTCTATAGACAATATTCTAGTATCTAGCCGTGATATATGAAACTATATAAAAATATTTATTTCGGTAAGCTCATGAGAGCATTATATATATAAAAAAAAAAACAAGATTTCTATGACCGATGTGTTTTGATATATTTCAACAAATTAGGTTTTTACTATTCCGAGGATAATTTTGATTTTGCGTATAAATATCAAAGATAGTATCCATGTAATCGTCGACACCGTCAAAAGCGACGTGGATTGATATTGTTCAATGAGTTGCGCTTCCACAAACGCTACGCGCATTTTTAGCGACGTATAAACTTCACATTATCAAGAGTATTTAATTTGCAAACCCGTAAAAATATACTTCAAATGAGCAACATAGGCGACATCGACTTTTACAGGAGCGCGTGCGAAAATCATTAGCAGCAGATTTTATTTCCTCTAATGAGATGAGTGTCTGTTGAATAAGCACTCAGAGATTTTACTCATCAATTGAACTCACGGCTGTCGTTCATTTAACAATGACTGACCTGATACTATAATACGTTAAGCAATATATATATATATATATATATATATATATATATATATATATATATATATATATATATATGTATTAATAGAGCCGCTCCGAAATAGATATGCTGTTGCAGTTGCTACTACTATTACTACTAATAATAATACCAGTACGACTACTATTAATAGTACTACAACTATTACTACTATTAATAGTACTACTACTACGTTTTCTTTTATTTTAATCAATCCCCCCCCAAAGTAAAGGAGATAAAACCATTAAGACGCAAAGGACTACTGGGAGCCTTTACGAGGAACCGGAAACACACACCTAAACAGGAGACAACTGATAAACTTATACACCTGTTCAGAAAACCGGGGAGGAGTGTAAACCAGGCGATAAGCTAATCTATCTACATATATTACTATTACTACTAATAATAATGGTACTAATACTACTACTAATAATAGTGCGAATACTACTAATAGTACTACTACTAATAATAATGGTACTATTACTACCAATAATAATAATGGCGTTACTACTAATAATACTATTACTACTACTGCTATTATTAATAATGATGATGATGATGATGATGATGATGATTTAGCGTGTAGACGTAGAAATATCTCTGAGACTCCTAGTTATCTCTGAGGGGAGGTGGCCTCTCTGAGTTTTGGTTGGCAATTCGCCTAGTGTTTGGCGTCACGAACAACATACACTAAGGAAAGGTTAACCCTTTAACAACCAACTCATTCCTCCAATGACTGAACTAAATAATGAAATAATAATCTGTCATAGCTGTGAATTCGTTGAAGGGAGCTCCG
>CAHIKZ030001828.1:392500-427500 GCA_903632075.3 Acanthosepion pharaonis | reverse complement strand
AATAAAAACATATTCACACAATCTGTTGTAACGATAAAATGATTAAATTAAGAAAACGATCCGACTGCTTGTCATCCATACTTTCTTAATACCCCAGAATTACGGGTTAACAGATAATAAATCCTTTAAAATGAACCCCATCCGACTCAGAAGCGACAAAAAAATAAAGTAAAAAATAAAAAATGTCAATTTTGTGTGCTCATCTTTCACCATAATCATGATCATCCTAATAAGAAGAAAAAGAAGAAAAAGGAAAAAAAGGAGAAAAGGATATTTAATTTTTGAGAAAAGGCAAGATTAAAGAAGCAAAAGAAAAACGAAGAAAACTTATAAAGAAAAAAGAAGAAAAAGAAGAGGACAAAGAAAAGGCAAGAGAAAAAAGAAAAGAAAAATACGAAAAAGAAAACGAAGAAAAAGAAAAATGAAGAAGAAAAAAGAAGAAAGAAAAGAAGAAAAAAGAAAAGAAATGAAACGACGAAAAAGAAGAAAAAGAAGAAAAAAGAAAAAAGATAAGAAAAAGGGAAAGAAGGAAAGAGAAAGATTATTAAAAAAGAAAAATACTACTACTACTACTACTACTACTAATAATAATAATAATAATAAGTAAATGAAGGACAGGACGTATAGGACATCGCAAAATAATAAATAATGATGCTGAACGCTGGAGTTGTGATTGTCAGTCCTCTAATAAGTGAATGCCTTGGACTGGTTCGACTATGATTGGGTAGGAAAGGTGAACCAATAGAAACTGTTCAATTGAATAGGGTTAGATCATGCAAACGAAACCAGAATTTGTACGAGAAGATTAAGAAACAAACAACCAAAAAACAAAAACAAAAACAAAAAACAAAAAAAAAAACGAGAAAAAAAAAAACAAATACGGCCCTTCTGTTTGATCTTGATCACTTAAAATGCAGGCCATAAACCTTCTAATCACTCCGATCAAGAAGAAATTGCTAGATATTGAAAATTTTACAAAGATCTAGCAGTTCATAGAGTAAAATTGGGATGAGGAAATGTGAAAAAATGTAAAAGAAAAAAAAAAAAAAAAAAAAAAAGAAATACCAGGTCTTTGTAAAAGAACCGAACAAAATAAGGAAAGAAAATGATGGTGGAACTGCCATTAGTGTCCGTCATAATAAAAGCAATGGAATCTGAGGCTGAAAAAAAGTTAGAAATACGTTTTTTTTTAAAAATGATTAGAATACACTGGGTAGAATACTGGAAAATTTAAAATGATTATTGTCACTTTCATCTCAAATAGAAGTTTACTATTGGTTTTTCTAATTCATGGGTAAAATTTTAATAAAACTATTTACATAAATTTGAAACCTATAGATTGTTGCTAATATCCGAAGAAATAAAATCATCTAACAAAAATGTATATTTTAATAGAAGAGATTGCACGATTTTCTGGATTTTGGTATCTAATTTTATCCATGTTAACAGGATTGATTTTAAAAAAAATATATCTTATATATACAAAGTTAGACAAAATATCGAGCATAAACCTAACCTAAAATGGCGAATATGAAACGATTATATATGGACTGGATATATATTTTATAAATTTATTGTTAGCTGTGTTGTCAGAAAAAAAGTTTATATATACAGAGTAAATGGGTAAATTGTAAAATTTTATTTTTTAAAAAGCGCATGAAATATAAATGTTTTTTTTTTTATCGTATTGAAGATAGGGTCCGGTTTGTTGACAACAGTTTGTGAAAAAGGAACACCATCGTTTAATTCATATGGAAAAATTTGAAAATTTATCCTGTTTACTATTTTATGATTCGCCGATGAAGCCCATTTTGAAAACGTTTTAAATTGTTAAATATATATATATATATGAGGATAAAAAGTATATCAAATAATTGTAAAGTTATATGATATATCCAGATAAATCATTACGTTTTGGGAAAAAAATTCCAAACCTAGAATGGCGAAATTTATGGCTGTTTTAAGACCCTATGGTCTTTCAGGACTCTGAACGATGAGCCAAGCAGTTAACCAGACAATTTCTAAACATCATTTATATCTGTCTATCTAACAATCTTTTCCATGAATTTGATTATTATGTATAAAAATATTTAACGAGTCACCAAAAAACTCCTTGTAACACCAAAAATGAACTGAAGGGTTCAATTAATGACAGCATTCACCAAAAAAACAAGGAGGTAAAAAAAAGAGTTGCAGAATATGAAGGAAGTTCTTTCGTTTGGAGGAAACATTTTTTGAATTCCTTATTATTTGTTTTATTGAAAAATCTCTTTAGTAAATTTTTATTTTTCTATCATTATTTTAATAAATATATCTATTAAAATGAGATAGTCAGTGTTATATTAAAATTTTCGTATAATTGTCAAACGACAATTTATCCATTATGTTTGGAGGTATTCTGTGTAAATATATATATGGAGACTTCATATATATATATAAACCTGTGTGTCAATATTTATACTATATATATATATATATATATATATATATATAAATTCAAATTTGTGTAAGAATCACACTTTGGTTAGATAAATATACATAAAACTGATTTAAAGTTTTTGCCCCAAATATATTTTATAACAACACTGAATAAGTAAAGAAAATATATATATATATATATATATATATATATATATATGAGACATACTTATCTGGTTGAAATTAGTGAAATATAATTTAAGAACTATATGAAACTGTTTAATATATATATATATATATATATATATATTTATATAAAATTTGTCCATTGGAACATGTTTTGTATGTATGCGTGTGTATCTATAATACAAATAACAAACTGGCTATCACTGTTTTTAAAAGTAGGTTTTGTTCTTTGAGGAAATTCATTTATAAAAAAATAAATTATTTTTATTGCAAACCTGTATTTATATAAACAGAAAATTGTCCTAATAAACATATTATTTGAATAAATTTCAGATTTCAATAAATACTTGGTGTATTAATGAATTTCAAAATTCTTTTTTATAAATGAAATTTAGTGCATTATATTATATATATTTATATATATATATATATATATATATATATATATATATATATATATAGGGTGTCCATAAAGTTCGTGTGCACTTTAAAATATTTATAACTTTATTTGTATTTGCGATAGAAATAATTTGTAAAAAGGATTAGTTAAGAAGTAAATCTGCATTTTGTAAGGCTTTATTAAAATTTTATTTAAGTTTCCACATGTCCTCCATCATTAGCACTTCAAAGGGTAATACAATTTTGCAGTTCACGGAAAACATTTGCTAACTGATTTACAGTAATGCCTGAAATCACATTAGTTATTTTAGCTATACTTAAAACTAGGTACATTAAACTTTATAACATTTTTTACAGATTATTTCTATCACAAATACAAATAAAGTTATAAATTTTTTTTTAAATGTGATATATGGAAACCTGTTAAACGTTATGAAAGTGGTTAAAAATTCATGTTACATTTGCAAATTTTAAATATGAAACATATTATGAAGTATCTACTGTTGAGATATTTGAAAATATGCATACATACATACAACTTACATACAAATACATATATATATATAAATTTCAACAGATAATAGTATCAAGAACTATATCAAGTATCCTATTTTATTTTTGTTCCTGGTCCAACATTAAAAAAAAAAAAAGAAAACTGATTAAAGAGAAAATATTTCAAAAGCTTTTAATGGAAAATTATTTATTTTATTATTTGAAAAAAAATGCTTGTATTTTCATCAATCAATTTTATGCGGCCCCAAAAAATTGATTCGTCCAAATAATTTGAGGATTGAAAAAAAAAATGTTTAACTGGTAAGTTATTTAACAAAATGGATTTGTTTAAATGAAAATATGATACATACCAAAAACATCTTTATATTTGTAAATATATATATATATATATATATATATATAATATATATAAATATTAAACATAACTGATTTGAATTTTAAGAAAATTATTATAAATCTAATTTGTACAGTACTAATTTTTACGAAGAGCAAATCAAAAGATTTTATTTAAGCAATTGAAAAACACAAATTGAATTAAACCAATTAATTTCTATATAAACAGGTCGGTATTATATGCCCCGATATTTATTTAGATATAATTTTAATTAAAAATTTCAATATGATTTTCGATTAGCCCTTTATTCATTTTAAAAGAGAAAAAAAAATCTATAATTGGAAATTTCAATTTATTTTTTAATATTTAGTTACTTTTAAATGATTCTAGAATTATTTCCATGGATTAATAGAAAATCCCGGATGTTTTATATTTTGATTTTGATTTTTAAAGTATTTTTTGTATAGTTACACAAGCACATGTTATTTTATTGAATAATATGAACAATTTTGTTCTATTTATTTTTATACTAAATTTATTTTATATATATATATATATTTATATATTTCATTCATATATATTGTTCTGACCTTTTTTTATAATATTATAGTTTTTTATATTATATATATATATATATATATATATATAGATTTTCAAATCGCTTTTTTTAATCCAGGTAGAGTTCAATGTCCAGGACAGAACAAGAATATAATATAAAGGCTTAAACACTAATTTCCATGGTTAAATTTTTACATTGGAATTGTAATCAACAAAATTCATCAGGACATTCAAATTCAAAAAAAGCCACTGACTCCAATAACACAAATAAAATCATTAATTAATTTTAATAATGATTTATGTCCATTAATGGAGGAAACAAGTTGAAATTGAAATGTAAAACGCTCTAAAAGAGATTTGATTGTGAAGAAAAGAAAATTTGAAAGACCTTGAAGTAAAGAAAAAGATTCAAATTAAACAGAGAAAATTTTTAAAAAAATTAATTAAATAATGGTTTAAAAAGTGAGATACAGATAAACATAAATTTTTTTCAGATTCATTCGTAACTAATCTATTCATTTGACCTTTAATTAAAAAACAAGACACCGGAAAAAATTTTTTGATTTTTCAAATTTGTGGCTTAAAAAAATGTTAATATAAACTATATAAATGTATATATATATATAAATGAAATATAAATTTTATCTTATTTATTATTGAAATATAAAATTTATAAAATAATATATATATTAAAAAAAAATTTATTAGAATAATAAAAAATAAAAAATATAAATACCTATTTTCCACCTTTCACTTTATATATATATATTTACTTATACGGGAAATATAAAAATATATTATATTTATTCCTTTATAAAACTTAATAACTATATATATATGAAAAGTGGTTTATAAGTAATATATATATATAAATAAAATATTTTTTTATAGCTAATATCATGAACAAATAATGTATATATATATATATATATAATGAAATATATTAAATGTATTATAACCCCATATATGTTTATATTATATTTTATAAAAATATTTATGTATATATATATTTAAGGTTTAAAATAAATAAAATTTTATATATATTTTTTAAAGTATGAAATAGTTTTGACATATAAATGAATAAAGATATATTTATAAAAACTTTTATATATTTATATATATATTTTTTAAATTAAACATATATATATATATATTATGAAATATAAACTTTAATATATTTTATATAAAAATCTTTAAATTATATAATTTATATATTTCAATATAAACTTTCATCTTTATATATATAAATGAAATATGGCTGATAATATATATATTTATATGAACAAAATATCATTTATATATATATATATTAATTTAATATATATATATATATTTATGGAATATAATTTTATATATGGATATTTATGAAATATAAACTTTAATATTTAGATATGTTTTTGGAAAAATATATATATTATGTATTATATATATGTATATATTTTATTTAAATATATATATACATTTTTTTTAATATCTTTTGGGCTATGGGTGAATTTCTTAGATAATTTTTTCTTTTTGTTTACATTTTTTGTTATCAGTTTGTTAACAAAAATTCCCACACAATGACTATTTATTTTTCAGAACAAAGGTGAATGTCGAATTCATTCATTTTTATGTCTGAAGGATTTTTTTATCAAAGAATTTTAAATTTTTTTTATTAAACTGATGTTTTAATTAAAGTTTATCATGATTTCAATCAATAATTTGTTTCTGTTATATTTAAAAAATGTCTGTTCAAAAATCCCCTTTTCCCCTTTCTGAATATATATATATATATATATTTATATATATATATATCTGAAAAATGTCTGTGTAATGTGTGTAATCTTTTCAGTCAAGTGGTTCAATTTTTTTTTTGAAATACAACAATCAAATGGTTTCCTACAAGATTATCATTCAGAAAAATGAAAAATTTATAAATTTTTTTTATTTTTCAACTTCAATTAGGTTCCATTGGAAATTGAAATTCAAAAATTTAGTTAATAAAAAAATGCCCATTTATAATTTCTCAAAAATCCTGCAAACAAAATTCATACAAACTATATAAATATATGAAATCTATTAACAAAGAGAACTTTAAATGTTACATTTTTTCAATCATTCTTTTTAATCGTTGGATTTGGTCAGATTATATATATTTAAACAAATCGAAAGTTTTTTCATTTCAAAATAATGAAGAATCTAACATGAAATTCTATTCATTTGAACATTTTGATTAATTTTTATTTGTTAACAACTCTACAAGATAATGCAGTTTTTTAAACATTGGGAAAAATAATGTTTGATTAAACATGTATATATTTTTTGTGAGTTTGTGATAATGGACAAACCTTAAAAGAACTGAAAAAAAGGAAATGGATAAATTTTAATATTTGATTTAATAAATATTACTAAAATATTAAAAAGAAAATAAGGTAAAAACTTTATTTATCAAAATTGTTAGAAACCAAAATTCACTTGAAACATTATTTTTAGTAAGAAATGAAATTTATTGTTCGAACTCTATTAAATAAATGATTTTATTTCATTGTATTAAAAATTTACAAAATATATGTGAATTAAAAAAATATATATGCAACAAATACGAATGACAACTCAGGAAAAAAAATATTTAAAAATATATTAACGATAAATACCCGTGACTTAACTGAAAATTTAAATATATTAAGATCGAAGGTTAATATTTTTCCTTTTTATTTTTTATGGTTCTTATTATATCTGTATATAAAAGTTTATATTGTTTTTATCATTTATATATAATCATAAAAATAAGAAAAAATCATCGAATATTTTGCTTCCATCTGAGATCTTATTCTTTAGTAATTTTTGAATTAAAGCCAGGTTAATTTTCAAATTTTTATTGATTTAGGAAAACAATTAAAATAAAATCATCTTTTAAAATAAATAAATTCTGTCTATATAATAAATGTCCCATTAAAAGCAACCAAACCTGTCGATGATTTATATATTTAAGTAAATTAAAAATCAAAAACATTGTGATTTTATCGACATCAGTTTTAATGAAAGGTTTAAAAAAAAATGTAAAAATTTAATTAAAAACTTATTTTTTTTTTGATCAAAATGCAATTCCAATTTGATTTTATTTAAGAAAAACCGTTTACAGTTTATTTTAAACCCTGCCGAACTTATTAAGGAGGCATGCAAATTCAATGCATCTTCAAACTGTTTGGGATACGACTGGCTTTAATAATAAAGTATAACTCAAGACTTCAATGTTAAAATAAAACAGTATTTAATTACAACCGTAAATAAATACTTAAGAAGAACAAAAAAAGTAAAAATGTCAACCAAAGATAATTAACCATTTCAGTGAATACCTTGTTAATAGTACGGCTTTGCTTAAAGTCCAGTAAATCCTAAATCAAAACCCAAATCATCGACGCACAATAATTCACACGAATTCGACTGGATAGTTCCACTCAAGAATCACTCCAGTCAGTAGCCTGACACCGCTATTTATACATCTAGCGGAAAACATATATTCATAAGTCCAGAGTGTCACGCTCGAACCTCGATGTCGGTAGTTACTTATTTTCTTCCTATATGACAATTTATTCTCAATTTGATTTTGCCATCTCCTTACGAAGTTTGATAAAAAATTGCGTGAAAGAATACAAAAAATTTCCCCATTTGTTAATTTTTAAATAATTTGAAAATCAAACTATATTTTTTTTTGAAATGATTTGATCTGGAAATGAGAATGGGCAAAAATTTTACGAATTTTGATGAAATTAACAGATTCGTTATATAAGATATAATTGGAATTAAATATTAGTATTCTTCTTTTAAGGGAATTTTTTAAATAAATCCTAATTTGTTCATAAATATTTTTTCATTTAATCTTGTCATCTTTATATAAAAAATTTGATCATTTTATCATAGCATAAATTTGCTGTTCTATTTTTTTAGAATTACATGTTTGTCTGATTTTTTTTCCTTTGTTTATTGTTTAATGGAAATTTCATTTGTCATGAAAAACTACATTTGTGTAAATAATAAATTGATTTTTTTTAATTTTGTGTTTGGTTGATAACAACATTATTCTATTTTTCAAAATAAGATAAAAATATAAATTTAATAATCAAAGAAAAAAAGGTGTTTCAGTAACTTGGACCGAAATTAAATTAATTAAGTTTTTTGTCTAATGATTTTTTTTTTTTTTTTAAGATTTGGCGGACATTTGGGCGATATTATTTTCACATATATTGCCATATATATATTTAAATAATATGATTCAATAGAGAAATAAATAAATTTTCACCAATAAAGACTGATTTATTTACTGCTGACTTTGATCCGTCTTAATGAAACACCCTTATATATAATCCGTCTTAATGAAACACCTTTAATATAAATAAATAATTTATCAAATTAATATATATATATATATAAAATTTATGTTTAAAAGTATGTAAAATTTTATCCACTGTAAATTATTCCATAATATTCATAATTTTTTAAAACTAATTTTTATTTTTGAATAATATCTTTAAATTGTTTTCAAAATGACAATGTTTCTTCCTCGAAGACCTTAAACCTAAAAATAGATCCACATAAATCTGAATTTTGGTCAAATTTATTTCGCAAAATTTTTTGTTAAATATTATTTTCCCAAATGACTTGGTCGATGGAAAGAAAAAGGCATTTTTCAATGAGATTTTCTTCCATTTCTGATATTATTTCTTTATCCCAAACTATTTTTCTTTCATAGCCTCAAGATGACCTTTTTTACATCGTGAATCGGGACAAACATTCATGAACACGAACAAACCGACGTGGTCTCAACAAGGCATAAAATGTCCTATCATTTGTATAGCCTAAATCATATATATTAATAAATATGAATTCCCCTGTTGACTGTACCTTTTTTCGCAACAAATATTTAAAATTTCATTGTTTGCATTCTTGAACATCATGAAACCATTTGACAAGAAATTTATTATATTTTCGATTTACACCCCTTCCATTCTTGCATTTTAATCCTATTTTAATAATTTCATATTTTCAAATAATTCGTTTCTATAATGACTATTTTGTAATATCCTTATTCTTATTCTGGTCCGAATATCAAATTAGGTTCACGTCATACATACCAATCAATTTATTCGAAAATACGTGATAAAAACAATAAGGAATTTTAAATCAATTTGGTAACTGGCTTTGCGGCATGTCAAAGTTAAAGGGGAAAAGCTCTTTCTTTAGAAAATCAAGTTTTTTAACGATTTGAAGTTATCACCATTGAGCGAATAAGGCTGAAACACGATTTGAAATAACAATATTTAATTTCAATTGTCTTTGTCATGCTGGTTGCCCAATTGCGAAAATCCATAGAAAAGGTCGTTAAAAATTTAGACTCCTAGTGGTAAGAATGGGTTTATTAACTTTCCCAACATGTTAAATAATGAAATTAAAATGAAAAAAATTATGGAACTATTGCTCGGCAATCCATGTTATTATGTTTTCAATATTATAAATATGCAAATAAACCAATAATCCCTAATGGCAATGCAACTTAAAATCAACGATATTTTGGTAATTACCATTAATTCCTAATTCTTCTAGCATTAAAATTATTCAGGACATAAGAGAAAAATTCACCTCATAATGAGTCTTGAAATAAAGTATAAATATAGAAATTCCTAAATTTCAAAATTCAAGAAAAATTTTAAAGAAATTTTTATTTATGTTTTGGAAATTTATCCATTTTATATATATATATGGATATATATTCCAACATAAAATGTCAATATTGTATATATATAAATATTTTATATATATACTTATCGATTATTTAAATATATATAACTTTTTAATATTTTGGGAACAACTGTGTGCAACGATATAGTAGCACTTTTTCTTTAGAAAAAAAATTTAAACCAACGATCTTGATTTTGGAAAATTTTTTTAAAATGTATTTTATTTACATAGTATTTAAACAAATAAATAAACTAAAAAAATATAAAAAAAAACTGGGAGACAATAAAATAACTTGATCATACATTATGGAAGGTTTTGAATGATATTTCAAACCACCTTTAATTGATATTGTTATATACAATCTTTTCTTTTGACGAACATGATGGATTTTAATTCACATATATTTTATCTAGTGACCCCACAAAAACTTAACTATGAAATATAGGAAAATACATTTTCATATATTTCTATTAGAACCCATATATATAAAAAATTTATATGGAATTAACAGGGATTATTTAGCAATTTAAACATTTGATAGCAATTTCCTAGGAACAATATACTTTGTTAGTAGTTGATAAATATGATTCTAAACAAAATATACCTATTTAGATGAGGCCTAAATTTGTTATAAAAATTTTAAATTAGCATTTTATTTTTAGAGGTTAAGTACGACTAAACAAAATTATCATCTTGAATCTATTATCATCATTATTATTATTTTAATTATTTGGAACTTTTGTATCCAAAAATTAAATATTTGTTATTTTTTTATCATTATTAATTCATTATTTAATCAAAAGAACGTGAACATCTACTTTATTCTCAAGTATCATTATTATCAAATTATTATTATTCATTCTTTTTTCAATACATTATTATCAACATTTATTATGGCATCATCATTATCAACGTCATTAACATCATCATTATTATTTTAATCATTATTATAACTATTATATTATAACATCAACTTGTCATCAATTTCATTTATACCAATATCATTCTCATTATTATCATCATTTTTATCAACATTATTTTAATTATTATTATGTTATTATTATTATTGTTATAATAAGTCAAATTCATTATTAATATTTTCATATCATCATTATTATTTCATTACTCTTATTAAAATCATTATTCCATTAAAATATTTTCATTATTATTTAAGAAATTAAATTATTATCATTATTATCATCATCTATTATTAAACGTTTGTCTATTCAAAATGAAACTTGATTAAACTTTTCTAATATTTTGTTTTTTCTATAAAGTATCATGTTTTATTACAGTTAAAATTTTACCTTCTCAAAATTTTTTCAATTTTCTTTAAAGTCAGATGGTCACATTCTGTTCAATAGGATGAGTTTTCGAATCCAGGTCGCCCAATTTTTTCCTCTCTTTCCGAGCAGTGATGCTTGTGAAAGATGACGACAGTAATTTTATAAGATATCCAACAAAATATATTAATATTTATTATAAACTCTACCAATATTTAATTGCTTGATTCTGCTATTTCTACTTAATATATATTGATTGTCCTTATTTATCTTCTTTATAATTATGTTTTATATTTGAATGATGCTTTTTAATCCCATGGCTTAAATAATTTTTCTATCATAATCATTTCTTGTAATTTAAATGCATAATAAATACGTTTTCTAATAAGGGCAATTTTCATTATAAAATTTATCAAGAATTTATATTTATTTCTTTATATAAAGATATAGAAGAATCTATCATTTCTTATTAAATCAGAAATTTATAATTGAAATAAATTAGTATAAATATATATAGAATATAATAATTAATTTTTTTTCAATCGTCCCAATAAAATCTTTGAATCCGTTATCGAATGTATGGGATGAATTGATTAAAAAATAGAAAAAAAAAAAATCTCGATGTTTTTTCCAAGATCTACGGGTTCAACATTTATATTTTCTAAAAAAATAAATTTAGTAAATAGGCCGTAAGAAAATATTTTTTTTTTTTTTTAAAAGAAAGAAAAGATTCCAGAATTAAATAAACAATCATTTTTCTTTTCTGGTCATTTTTTTTAAATTTTATGAAAGAAATATAATAAAAGTTTGTAATAGTTTCTTTTTTTTACGCGTTTTCTTTCAAAAAAAATAATTTGAAACATAGAATTTTAAATAATTTATTTACTCAAATAAAAGCCTTTCTCTAAATACATATAAACACTTCTAATATTCATTAAAAAAAAATGGTTATTTTAATGCTAGTCATGAATTATATCAAAAAAGAAGCCTTCTTTGAATAGATTCGAAAGGTAAATTCTATTGGACATTTTTCTATAGAAATATAGTCTATCTTTAATGAAAATTTTTTTTTTTAAATAGATGAATATTAGATTATATAAAAAAATATTTTTTTTTATAACTAGAATATTTATATAAAAGATTATTTATAAAAAGGCTATTATTATTATTTACACACACACATGCGCAACGATTTATTATTGGAAAGCGTTCAATATCAGTGATAGAGCTAACATATTCAGTTGTATGTCTATGAATTTGTAAACGTGGATTTCACGCTTTTGTAATCATCAGACAAACTGATGTTTGTCTTTCTAATCATTTGAACTTTCGGCTAGAGTTACAAATTTAATATATTCAATAGAAATTATATATATATATATATATATATATATATATATATATATATATATATATAAAATTATTAGAATGTAAAGGTGATTTTTGAGTGGACTTAGGATTTGAAATAGATGCCTCGTTTTTTTTTTCTTTCTTCAGCAAGTTAAATCTTAAATTCGTCTGCACATTCGAGACAAATCAATTGTGATTAACATAATATTTAGAGTGTTTTAAAACAAAAATGGGCATTAGTAAAATTAAAATCTGAAGTAATGATAAGTGATTTTAATTAAAATATCTCTGATCTTTCTAACATATATAAACATATAAATATATATATAAATATATATAGTTAAAATCTAAATATAAGAATAAGAATAATTAATTAATATATATTTAATAATATGCCACATAGATCAAAAGATCAAATTAAGATATGAAAAAATTTGGCATTTAATATCATTTTTTGATGGTTTAAAATCAAATTTTAATGGGTTTGACCGTAGATTTACTTTGGATGGTTTTCTGCAATCATCCATTGATTCCGTCATAGCTTGAGTTTCTACGATAAATATTAACGGATTAAAATAAAATTTCGATTATCATTGGATTTAAATTTGTGAAGAATATACTTTTCAACTGCAATGCCAAAAGTCTGGCTCGTGGGAAGTTTGAGACATTTTCATTATACAAATCATTGCCTATGTTCTATCACTGAATCGTAGATTTTTTTTAAAAATCGTGGTTGATCCCATTAAATTCATTATTTTAGAAGGTTCAAAAAAAAAACGGATATGTTCATGCGTTTATTATTCTTGATAGAAAGATTCCAACATTTCGAGATGTTCTTTGTGGTTTCTCTTGAAACTAACTTATCATCCCAGAAAATCTGATCCTCTTAAATGATTTTAGGAATGGTGGTTCCAATAAAATTTAACAATATATAAAAAACATATGGTATATATATATTATAAATATGTTTATATATATATTTTTATATGTGTGTTTCAATGTGTTTGTATATATATATATATATATTATATATGATTATAAAAATCTTTGATGACAAATTTTCTAGGAAAATTATTAATAAAAAGCGCCCACTACACGAAATGCATTAAATTATTCTTTAACATGCATTTATTTTGGGCTGAAAAAAAAATATATTTTCTTAAAGTTTTCAGGCTATTCCGAATATATTATTTTTTCATACATATATAAATATATATTTCTCATATATATTTATATAGCATGGGGCTTTCAATTTTGGACTATGAAAACTGATTGCCTATCAGATCTTCTACCATTAAGTTTTAACCTGTACCATTAATCATTTTGCAATTATCCATTAAATTTTTTTTGTCTTCTTTTACATTTAAATCGTTTTCAAATTCGACATTGTCTTTGAAATGAAAAAGTTTTGTCGGTTACCATCTTGACTACTAAATTATATTACTTATATTTTGATATTATATTTTTTTTTTTTTTTAAAGGGTGGAATACAAAACCTTTTTTCAATTCATTTACTATATATATATATATATCTATATAATGTAATTTTATATATATATATATATATATATATATCTGATCATTAAATATTTTTGACTAAATCTGAAATAAGAAAATTAATTCTTTCAATCGCACATTTCCACAGATTTTATTATTTATGTTCATATGACATTTTTACAGATTTTGTGTTTCAATTTTATAGATTCAGTTGTATATTAACTATTCCGTCCGAACGTGCCTCATTTCAAATATATATATATATAAAAAAATATATCATATATATCTATATTTATGACATTCACTCATCAATTCTTTTTCTCCAAGAATGTTAATGACGTCATACAGGTTTTTTCTTCTAGAAGAAAAGAACAAAGGAAGCTGAAAATTTGGGAAGAAAAAAGAAAAAAAATTAGATCTCTGAAGGACGGAAAGATAAATAAAAGAAGGAACATGTTTTTATGGGACGGTTTCCTTTCTTCGAAAGAAAATTCCCATCAGGTTTTTTCGAAAATGAATCAAAGGAATGAATATGATTTCATTTTGTTTCAGATTTTCCTTTTTAAATTAAAGAAGGTCCCGCAGAAAGAAGATTCCTCAGAGAGAATGGAGGAAAAAAAATAAGATAAAAGAATTTTTAAAAGAAGAATTAAAGAATGTTTTTGTCTCAAGGAAATAAATACCTAACATATAAAATAAAAGGATGTTGGATATACATGAATATTTATTATCTGAAAGATTCTTTAAGGAGGCTTAATGGATCAATAAGTTTCTTTCGAATCATTTCAAAAAAGAAAATGGAATTTTCAAGGATGAATTAACGAAATCATATATATATATTTATTATTTAACACACTTTATTTATTCTCTCTCACAGCTCTCTCAACGAAAAATATATATAGATATATATATATATATATATAATAACCCATATATATAATATATATATATATAACATAAGGAAGAAGTTCTGTTGGTATATAATTTGAAGGATCTTAGAATGTTGTTATTAAAACTGATCCACTGAAGAAAGATTTTTATTTTAAAAAGATATATATTGCCCATATATATAAGAAACAAATATAATATATATAAAAAAATGGAAAAATGATAAAAGGGTTTCATTTCTTGACGGATTTTCTTTGCAATCAATAGGATAGTTTTTTTTTTTATTTATATACGAAAAGTTTTAAAAAGAATGGTTGTCTTTTCATGTTAAAATTGTTTCGATAAAAAATCTTAATAAAATTCGATAATAAAAAGATTTTTATCATTTAATCAAAAATCATTTATTAGATTTAAATAATCTATGTCAACAGATTATAAAGATTGACAATAATTTCATTTTTTTTATCAAATAACCTATTGGAAATTTTTCGCATGTTTGATAAATTTAAAATTTAATATAAAAAATATTTTAATTTTGTTTCTCATATCTTTAGCGACATAAATTTTTTTTATTTGCCCATGAATCCGGCCTAACGAGGAAAACGTTCCATAAGAAACCTTTTTTTTCGTCCTTATTCATATTGTCAACATTAAGGATATATTGCGGAATAAGACATCGGAAATATTTTTAACATATAATTATATATATATATATATATATATATATATATATATATATATGGGGGGTATATATTGAGGAAGGAAGATTCATTGCCTATTTCCATTCATACTAAGGGAGAGATCATCGTTCTTCTCCCTCCAGCTATGGGTAATGAGCTTAACAGACTGGGTTCTATAGCCTTGGATGGCAACTGGTCTAGGAGAAGGACAACTCTGAATTCAAAACCTGCGGAGGGTCGTTTTGGGACCTTGTGGCACGTATTGCAAGAGGTCTCTGTATTCGTTTTCAAAAAGTGTGGATGGTCCTGCACGAAACCTTCACCACTATAATCAAATCTCATGTGCTGTTGTCAGGCTGTCGTTTTCCATGAGACTGATCTTTATGACCCTCATACGTCGAATTCGACGGTCAGAGACGAATATATATATATATATATATATATATGAATATATATATATATATATTGATAACGTAAACAAAAATGTGAATTTTTTGTTCAAACAAATTTTCATTCAAGATATTAATCTTGAATTTGATAAAAGTATGGGAATTATCTAAATGGACTTTAGTATGGTTTTTTAATTTATTTAATTTTTATTAAATTACATTTTAAGCCAAAAACATTTTTTGAAGCAATTTTTTTTTTAAAGTATCATAAAAAATTTTAAGTAGAAAAATCACTTTATCGAATCATATATACAAATCGGTGATATATTTATAAAATGAATCACCCGATTCATTTTTGAATAATGTAGAAATAACATAATATTTAATAAAAAGAATTTTATTCAAATAAAAAATAATAAATCAAAGAAGTCGATATATGTTATAAATAAATTGTCCAGATGAAATATAAAAGAAACGTATTTTTAGATGAATTTATGTAAATTATTTAATATTATTCGGAAGAACCGCATGTTATTTCAAATATTTAAAAAACGTTTCAACATTTACTGCATCTAGAAACCTTGATAAAGGTATGCACTTGTAGGAGTGAATAACCATTTAAATATATAACTTGATGAAAGTTCCATATATTAATATATGAGTTATATTTCCCGTGCCATATTGAATAAGCATGGAATAATAATAATACAACACAAAATGTACGTAAACAAAATGTATTGAAACAATGAAAAAAGGTACATAATATTTACAGGTAGTTTTGGTATATTCTTGGGAAGACTGTTCCTGCAGAATGGGTTGACTAAGTCGCAGTCGGGCAGAGTCTCTGGATTCGATCTCTCTAATCTTCCGTCGTCTTCCGGTACCAACCCATATTTATATGGTCGGTACTCCACTTATGTAAATTAGGTGTATCATACACAACAATATTCATTTTGTCTGAAAGCTGAATATTATACCCAATAATCCTTTATTTAATTTAATATTATATTTAATAATTTTTAGTGATTTTTTTAAAATGAATGTATCTTTTTGTTTTTAATATATTTATATTCGAACTATGGTTTTGATGAAACTTGTAAATATGAACGTTTCGGTCGTAGTGACCGTGTTCTAACTTTGGACTGATCCTCGTCGTAATAAAACACAATAGGCGTGAAGCAATTATTTGAGTGTTATGGGTCGTAGGTAAATATTTCATTTCTGTATTTAAATTACACCAAATTTCATATTACTGTGAGGGGGAACCCAGGTGTATGCATATTCATTATTCTCATGAATTTGAGAATAAAAAATCATAAATAAATCTCAAATTAAAATTAATCGTGATTGCAATCAATTTTGATACAGCGTTAAATTTTTTTTTCCTGCACGGGTTTCAAATGTTTCCCTATGATTTTAAAATAAATAAAACTTTCTCTGATACCTAATTAATATATTTTTTCCATAGCAGGTGCGAAATAACTCAGCAATTGTACGCTCGATCTACAGTCGAGATATTTAAAATTTTAATACTTTCATCATAATATTTTATAGTTAGATATAGTTTGAATTTGATAAAAATACGATGAAAAACCATATTAAAGGTTGGACTGCTATTTCGACCCATGATATTTAATTTTTGTATTTTGCTAAAAATTATTTTTGCACACGCCACGGCGAAAGTTATTCTTTTTTGTTTTTTTTTTGATGATATATAGATCCAATTTTAATGATAAATAATACATCGATGCGAATTTTATTGACTATGATTAAATTCCAGAATGGGAATTTTACAAGGTATACAGTAATAAAAAACAAAACAATGTTCACAAAAGGTATTGTTAGTAATAAAACTTGTCAATTTTTGAAATTCAATAATAAGCAAAGTAATCCTTCAAATGCTCAAAAAAATAGGTTTCTGTCATTCATGGACTCCTTTGTAAAATATTTATATTATTATTATTATTTATATATAGTTCAAATATAATAAATGCCTGACAATAATAAAATTATAAAAATATAAAACTCTAATTAAATGTAATTCTAAAATAAAATGAAATTTTCCTAATCACTATAATAATATATGTGTTGAAACAAATGATTATACCTACATTTCATTGATATACTGTATGATATATACATAGTTATATTAGTGAGACCATAGTCAATTGTTTCGATTGCAGCAAATTTTTTTATACAAAATTCTATTAATTCAAAGAATTCCATGAAACGTTCGTGATATTGTTTTCTTAAACAAAACCAATTTTAAATCTGTGAGGGCGTTAGACCTCTAAGTATTTGAAATGTTAAACTAGATGTGTTTGTAATATTTGTTGTAATGAGTCATGAGACACCGGGGCAAAAAAATTTATATAACTTGAGGCTATGTTGAAAAATTCCGTATTTCTGTTATATATTAATACCGGCCAGAAAATTCGAAAATAGATATATATTTATGCAAATTTTTTTTCTCTACTTTTAGCCTGTTAGCAGTATAATAAGATACATGAGCAAATTGATTCCCAATTCCAAGTGTATTCAGTGCGTATTCAACGAAAAAATGTTTTATTTTTCTTTAAGCACGTGTTGCAATCCTTCAGTTCATTTAAACGAAAATTGTTTTATATGAATTAAGAAAATGATGCAATCCTTAACTATATATAATATATAATATATAATTTAGCAAATAACAAACACTTTATATAAAAAAGCATTTTTTTTAGCAAATGTTTTAAAACATAATGGTAAATCAAGAAATCAGAATGAAAACAACACAGACTCCTTCAGTAATTTATTTCCCTTTGAATGATTTAAAAACGAACATATGACTCTGCGATTTTAATGTTTACTTTTCCTTTTTAACATTTTGATAATTAATGTTTTGTCTTTTTTAGTTATATATAAACATATATTTTAACTAGTAAATAATGTTGATATTTACCATGAAATATTTATTTCCGAAAAATTACGTCATCATTACGTCCTTTTATGATTTGACCTTTTTTTTTTTTTAGTAGCTAAACCTGTAGATAAGAATAAATGGCCCACCTAATATACAGAAAAGTCTAGGAATTCTGGTATAAAGAAGGTGCGAAAATGTAAATACAAAAATTTAAATGACTACACAGATCAAGCAAAATCAGGAACATTACACGTTATAATTATTTCAAAAATGGACGGATATCAATATTTCTGAAACA
This sequence comes from Acanthosepion pharaonis, assembly GCA_903632075.3. NCBI lineage: Eukaryota > Metazoa > Mollusca > Cephalopoda > Sepiida > Sepiidae > Acanthosepion > Acanthosepion pharaonis. The sequence continues at coordinate 408,087 of CAHIKZ030001828.1, read as the reverse complement.
ACCGCTTTATATCTATAAAACCATAAATTGGATCTAGCATAAATAGATTGTATAGAAAATTGTTGGATAAAAACCTATCTTGTATCCACCAAACCTCGAACGATTTAGGAATAAAAATCATAATCCCAGAAAAATGCTACAAATTTTTTGTTGATGTAAAATAATTTAGAAATATAACAGAAAGAGACCCAATTTACACTAAAATGATTTATCCATATATCACCTATAAACCAGAAATATAGAAAATCTTCAAGAACTATCAATACTGAGAAATTGAATTCAAACTTGAGAAAACAATTGATACTCAATTGCAATAGAAAGGATTCAAAAAGATACTTACAAATATAAAATTTATAACTTTTTTATATATTCATTATAAAATTATTAAAAATATATTTTTTTCAGTTCCACTGTGTACCTTACTTATGGATATCTTCCCACTGAAAAGAAATACAAAATATGTCTCCACAATGGTTTTAAATTCATTAAAAGATAAAATGGGAAGACTACACTAAACCTAAAACATGCAAATTATATAACATCGAGAATAAGAATCATTTATTATATATTTATGATCTTAAAAAATTTGCCAAATTTTTCACAATTGTGAATTATTTAAATTTCTGAATTCACCTTTGGTCAAAACCTGCAGCGAAGACATTAAGTGGAGTTCGGAATCTGTATAAATGTGACAAACATTCAAAGGCAATAAAACTAATGGAAAACTACATATTTAGATAATATAAATTCAAATTAAATTTTGGTATAATTTGATATATACAAATACTTAGAATGAATGGAGAATATGAATACAACATTCAATTATGAAAAAACAGATCCCCTGAAAAAAATTATAGAAAATTAGATTTGACATTAGAAAGTGATTTTAATGATGACAATAAATGGAATCTGATAATTTGTGTTAACATACAGATCCAAATTGTTATTAAATTTTTGTTAAAAAACTATTTGAAACAATGAGCGAAAAATTTTCATAAGGCCAATTAAAATGTTTTTGTTAATAAATGAATCTGTACCACCGGAATGAGATGTTAATTGGCTGTAATGTTTAAGATTTAATATTAAGGTCTAATTTTTCCAAAAACTAACTCTAGAAACTAAAACAATTGGATATTAGCATACGTCAGAAAAAACCAAAAACATTACACGTAATTTGACCAAATCCACTCCATTAACAAAAATTCCAACTTTCAAGGAACAATTTTTTTTCTGAGACTCTGAAAAAAACGAAGGAATACCATCTACAACTAAAACGAGTAAAACAGAAAGCAAAACAACATGGCTAAATGAAATTACAAAATAATTTTTCAAGTTTGTATGGCAAATATATAACAGAATAAAATAATTTAATCGAATGTGAAATTTTTGGTTGCTAGGGATCACCGGGTTGAAAGCTGAGACAAAATAGGCCTAATTATTGCAGCTCCGGATCAAAGACAGCAACCAGATCCTAAGATGATTCACTTAATTTTACATCTAACCCTTAATTCGTATCTGTAAATTATGATGAAATCTTTCAACATTTATTATATTAGAAAGATGTCCAGAATTAACAAAAATGAATTTACAAGGTTAGTGAGAAAACATAATGGCACTGGAAGATATGCAAGAAGCAATCAAGTCCGAACTACTGAGAAGTTGTATGAGCACCAACAAGACACAATTAGGGCAAAATAACAATGTATTTACCTCTGTTCATGCGAATTCAAAATAACTGAAATAAAAGCCAACTGACCTGATATTATCATTTAAGACAAGAATTCTTTTTTGCATGCTTATTGACATAACATGTAAGCCAACGACTTCTTGCTTATCGAAAACATGTCCAAATACAAAAACCTGGATATCGAGACTAACAAATTGTAATAAACGATTTTATTGAAACTCTACCAATAGTAATTTATAGCTATTCTAGTTCGTGAAAATGGAATGAACAATTTTACTTTACGTTCAAAAAAAAAGAATATCACCCTTTTAGAAACATCCATATAAAAGATAAAGTGTTGTCAAAAAATGACAATTCTCCTATATCAATGTTAAGGACCATAGTTTGGATCAATGTTCAAGATAAAAAGCAGGAAATATAGCATACAAATTAACAATAATAATAATAATAATCTTGAAAATTATAAGATCTCGAACAATGTAAACTTTTTTATTTTTTAAAATTGCTATTTCAGTTGTAGTTGGATTTTCGGTTTGATTGCTAATGACATATACGACAGACTCATTTAAAAAAATCCCAGATATTCAATTGTCTTCAAAATTTAGAAAAATATTCTCAAATGTATCAGTGTGTAATCATACGAAGGGCTTTATCTATGTAGAATTTTTCTGGTTTAAAGTGCCTTTTTGTTTCTCTTTTTCTCATTTTTTTTTCGCATAACTGATCTGTGCAAATATTCTGATGATCAAATTCTGACCAAAGAAAGGATGACAAACCATTAAGTACAAAAAGTTTTTAGAAGACATATCCCATGAATGACGGTATTATATTCATATATTGAATTGACCATATTCTTTTGGTATGTGAAATGTTTATGTGTGAAAAGAAAAAAAATATAAATTAATACATTTAATTAAAACATTTAATTTTTTTTTTTGTCAAACAAAGTTAGCCTTTTCAGCATATGATATAAAACATAATAAATAAAATAATAAAATAATAATAATATTAAAATAATATTAACAGGATGTGTGGAAAAGTGACTGAGAAATATAATGGAGCTTTTGGACATGGTTTTTTAAAGGAATCTGGATAATTTTAATAACAGTGTCCCAGGTAACATCAATACAGAATGTTTCAGAAGATCGCCCTATTAGGAACATACCTGCTACTAAGAAAAGTGCTAGCCAATCCCTGTTACAGACTCTCGCCTGGCACATTTGTGTTTATTATTATACATGTATACATACAGGCATGAATACATACATACATATATATATATCGTCGTTTGGTATCGTTATCCGTCTCGAGGATGATAGAGTAGCGCGCGGTGCGCCACGAGCCCACAGGGGATATATGGAGAACTACGGCTGCCCGATGTCTACTTCTCTCGGCCTGCTAGCAGAATCCAAAGGGAGAGGGATAAAACTAATAGGAGTTTGGTACCAGCGCGACAGAGGAGTTGCTTTTGGAAGGTAGCACAAAGTGCCGTCAATCCGCCCTTTAGGGGATCCAATTATGTTTGCACAAAAATGAGGAATTTTCTCAAAATACTCTTGCTTAGTGGAACCCGGAAAAAATCGTATTCGTCCTTGGCGATGAAACTCAATAATAAAAATGAAACTTGTTAATAAAATTAAAAGGGTATATTCAATTTTTTGATCATTAAGAGCACAAAAAGATAACATAATAATAAATGTTTACATGCATATCTAGCCCAGGTTTTATACAATGTATATAATTTAGTTTTAAACGGTAAATTTTTATATTTTATATTTTTATATATTTTTATTTATAATTTATATATAAAAGAAAAAAAGACAGTTCAGTATTCCAAGACGGAAATTAAAACGTTGAAAATCCAATGGGAAAACCTTGCAAATCAAGCTCTCAATGTCAATTTACAACAATACACAGAATCGGAGAAAAAGTGATTTAAATACGTTTTTCATTTTAAGGGTGTTAAAAATTTTAGCAATCCTACCATTTTCACATCAAAGATGATTTGTTAAAATTTAGTTCTGGTTTGTATATATATATATATATACACACACATAAATAGACTTATATTTTATATATATATATATATATATATATATTTTATATATAATATTTTGCAGGTTTTTATCCTTATATGGAAATAGTGTGTTTGCAATTATTCATAAGATGAATATTTTTGTCCTCCATTTTACCGTTCCTTTCAATTTTTTTTTTTAATATTCTCCTATTCCATCGGTTTCAATTCTGCTATTTTCTTTTTATTTTATCATTTTCTGATCTTATGCTTTCTGTCCTTATTTTTGATGTTTAATATTATACACTTCATGCTCCATTTCTCAGTTTTTTATTTTCGTCTCTTTCATGAGTCATTTTTTTCATTTCTTGCCACGAGGTTTCTAATATCGGAATGACTTTTTTGTTGTCAATTGTACTTAACATGTTCCACTGTGATCCCATTGTCCAGTTCCTAAATTTATATTCTTCACCCTTGGATTACATATTGAGTCGTTATGAAGTTTGTCATATTTCAAATTCGGTAGTGATTTCAGTTCTTTAATTTTATTATTTTACTCTGACTTTGTCTAGATTAGAAGCTGATAGCTATCATAGTGAACAATTGCCTGTTAATGAAAAACAAACTGCATTTATAAATCGTTGTTAATTGTTATGTTGTTTAACTGAATTGTTTTTAATGTTTCCACTGGTCATATTCCTGCAGATTTCTTTTGAGAATTGTTTCAACCAAGTATGAATTATTAATTGGTTTATTCATGTCAACTAATGGAACATATTTTTTCTTCATGCTACTTAAACGATGTGAATCTTATATTCACCAATGATTTGCTACCTTGTTACTCTTGAATTGCTTAATCCAATAGTCAATATTTTTGGAAGAATTTGTTGTTTAGTATTTGCAGTGTTGTATTTATTCATCGGCGCTTTCTCACCTGGTTGTTACATGCGTCCAACACAGATATATTAAAGCCGCGTTTCCAGTTTTATAAGTAGGACAGTCTGTTATGGCAATACTACAAAATACAATGCCTCAGTTGTGACCTCTTTATGTTTAATTACTTTGTACATGATTTTTTGATTGTCGTTAAATTCCCAATCCATTATATTTTGCAAAATCTAGAAAAGAAATGAAAAAGACAGGGGTAATTTACACAACTAAAGAAGACTTTATTTACCTTTTATAAAGGAAAAACCCTGAGAACAAAATATGTCAAACATATGGACGGAATAAGTCCGAACCTCACCATAAAAAATATCAATAAAGAACATAAATTGATTTTTTTTTTTTCAGTGTACATTGATTAATGACAGAGGTCGAATGATCAACAGCGAGAATTTGAGTTCAAAAATTCACCTAATAATTATTTTAGGTTGCGAATTTATTGATCCCATCTTACACACAGCACAAACACCTCACGCATATATATATATTATATATATATATATATATATATATAAATGTATATAGATCGTATATTGGTTTAGTCATCCGTCCGTCTTTGAAGTCGATGGAGTAGCGCAAATACTGCGAGCCTTCCAATATATGGAGAACTAAGTCCCAGACGTTAAAGATCCCGCCTAACTGAACCTCTGTCCACAGAGTCTAAAGGAGAGGATAAACCAATTCATTTTGGTATCTGCACGGCTGCAGGAGTTGCTGAAGGTAGCATAGAGTCTGTCCATCCGCCTTAGCTCCACCTGGATTTGTGTAGGGTTTACCTTGGCATTTTTTCCCCCGAAAATTTCCACAGGCAGTGAAGCTATTTAACCATAGCTGGGGTTTGTCTAAGGGCGCCAGGGCATGTCCATAAACCGGTGGCCCATGTCGTATGTTAAGGGGGCCAAATGACCTCCCACGTCCCCCGTCGTTTAGCCTGAATACACATTCCTAGAGACGCTGAAGAGGCACTACGGAAGGCTTTGTTGATGGATAGGCTATTTTGGCAGAGGAAGACGCACTAGGTGCATTTCTTGCTGAGCCAGTGGCGGTAACTGAAAGCGAGAAGGACAAGCACTACCATAACAGACTACCATACTAGACGCATCAAAACAGCCGTTGACACACACACAATAGATATATATATATATATATAAGTATATAATAGAAAAAAATTTATAAAAGCGTAAATTAAAATTAACGGATGAAATGGAACGGAAAATAAAAAATATATTGAATTTCAAGAAACCAAGAGTCTAAATATAACATTAAGACCCAGTAATCATAGTTTACAAAGGAAAAATAATATTTTATATACAACCACCTTGAACCTTTTGAAAACCTAGATAAAATCAAAAACGGTTCGCGATATTTATTGGTAAAAATAAATTCTTTTAAGGCAAAAGGGAGCGGCAGTATATATTGTTACAACTATCTTATATATTTAGATAATCCGATTCACGACCCATTCACTCACTCAATTCTGCCCATTAGTAGTAAAAGTTCGTCCAATAAACAATAAAATCCTTCATAATCACTTGTCCTAATTTCAACATCTCTGCAAGGGGGACTACAAAACGCGCCTTGAAATAAAAATTTGATGATAAATATATTAAAATTCAAATGAAAATGAGAGAGGCAAAAACCAAAACAAATGGAAACCATAACGAAGTGGGCCTTTTTAAAAAAGAGAGGCGTGATATAAATGCCATTCTACAAAAAGTAAAGAAGATCTCTCGTTAAAGAAGTGTGAAAAGTGAAAAATAGTAGACGGACATAGAAATAAAATTAATCAAATGAGATAAAAAAACAAAATGGCAAAACAAACGTCATTCTGCTAATTCTTCCGGAGTGAGACACAGTAGTTTATATATCTATATATATATATATATATATATATATATATATATATATATATATATGTCTGAGGCTTCGTGTGTGTGTGTGAGGGGCGATGAATTATTTTCCATCCTTACAGGCGGGTTTCAAATGCTATATGCTGGCCGAGCCACGGCCGGAGAAATGCATTAAACCCGGCCTTTGTGCCATATTCGGTCCTCGCGGTGGAACGAATGCAGCGCCGCTTGTGAGATGATTTGTCAAACTCTCCGGTATCACCACAAACGAAACGCATTTCTGACGTCACTGTGTTCACATCCAACGTTTTGTCTCTGTAAACGCTCTGAAAGCATCAATGAATACCAATGGGTGCAAATTTAAGTATGGAGGGATTCAATGACATACATGCGCATTCATACCTATTTTACCGGAAACTGTTCTCAAAGCAGGTCGACAACTTTCAGCCTGTATAATCATTTAACTTAAATCCGTCTCTAAGATCGTCGGCCAGTATAATAAACCGGAGACATTACTTTTTCTTGTTGCCGTAGGAGAAAGGAATTAAATAAATAAAAAGTCACGAACATGAAATAATAGTGTGAGACATGTGATTGAAAAGTCGAGGAATTATATTAAAATATAGCTAGAAGGGCGGAGACGTATTCAGAGAGAAAAGTGTGATGGGTTAAAAAGAAACATCGGTAAAAGACAAAGGCAAGCAAAAAAAACAAAAAAACAAACTTGAAGTATGTACAGAAAGCAAATTTTGAAGCTGAAGTAAAAAAAAAATGTGTAACTGAGAACATAAATATGAATGAAAGTCATGTCATGTTGAAACCGAAAGACAGTTGTTAATAGACAGTTTCAATATGGAAGTTCATTCAGGTGTCTATCGCGTTATACACAAGAAGCAATCGAGTATCTACGTCGGTATTTGCACATGGAGAATTACATACAAATGCACATTCAACCGCAAATGCATTTGTATGAGGAAGAGTCATGTAGATTTTGGAACTCCAGGCCGGAAAAAAAAGTTCGCCCCAATTACTTGAACCAAAAATAGCTTAGGAAAATACTTAATAGGATGATATGAGGAAATATCGTGTCAGGAAAGGCAATACGCTTTTCCGGAATAAATATTAGATATTTTTTTACGGACAGTGAGGTCTTTTTGTCATTGTTATTTAACGAAGGTGAGATCTGTACATTTTAGCCGATTTAGAAACTCTTGAAAATGCGCATAATTTTTATGTTATTTTTTATTTTAATGTTTATGAATACTACACTTCTATCACTCATTTTTACACACACACACACACACACATATATATATATATATATATATATATATATATATACACGATTGCTCTCTAGGTGTTTATCAGTCCAAACATTTAAAGAGTTAAGGCAACTCTTGTTACAGATTCATCCTCAGACATTTAATTTTGGTCAAACCCTACAGACCCACCTAAGGTTTATGCCATAAATATACTATGCAATTATTTCAAGGCCAATAACTAAAACGGTGAACGATTACCTTTGTTCAGAAATATGAATTGCACTTTTTAACTTGATGTTTAATAAAAAAAAAGAGAATTTCTATTTTGTGATTGTGGGTTGAACAATTCATAGCCTATGAAAGAAATATGTTCGAGCTGTGAAATCTGGCATGCATTAATCTCAACTCTTCTTTGTAAAAACTGCGTTGGTTATTTCCAGATAAACTGAAATCTGACTGTTTACAGAAGACTTCAAAAGTAACTAATTGCGACTTCTCTTGAAAATGTACAGACTTTGGCATCGTGGTGTTATCCAGTACCTGCAGAAAAAGGGGATTATCCCTCGCTGACGTGGTTGCTTCATAAGGAGAGGATGCTCCAGCTTCATCAGCCGTGAAAAATTGGGCTGCTGAATTTAGGAGGGAAGGAAGAGTCTTGTTGATGACCCAATATATGGATGTCCTGTAACTTCACCATCTAGGAAAAACATTGCTGGCGTTCACCTTGAGGTGATGGATGGCAGGTGATTGACGATAAAATAATTACCGAAATTCTATTTGCACATCCCTTGAGAGTGTTGAGTATATCCTGCCAAGTGAACTTTGCATGACAAAGTTTCTGCACATTGGGTTCCACGTGACAACACATCACGGGGAAATCTGGCATTATTTCACGCGGATCAAGCTGGTTTCATTGACCGCTTGCTAACACAAAATCAGTATTTGAGTCAGAGACGAAGAGAAAATTCATGCAGTGGAGACAGCTATAGTCTTCACCTAAGGTCGTTTCTTGGGAACGGAAGGAAATGGCCTCAGATTTTTAGTCATTTTTCTTTTTTTATTGAATGTCTTTCATAGGGTCACACCATCAAAAAAATAGCACTATATAAACGTGATGAGATTGTTACGAAAGGCTACCAAGAGTAAAACTCTCAGGAAAACTGATGAAAGAAGTCTTGTTTCATCAGAACCAAAACTCCAACACACAAGATCTTGGATTCCCATGGATGCCGTATGGGTGATATAACAGTTCAAATCCACAATGAATGAGGCTTTGAACTGGTCATTAACCCTCTTGATTTGACTATCTTCTGTTCCCCGACATGAAAAAAAAAAACACTTTGCTTGGAAAATAAGTATTGCAGTAATGATGACGTCACTTCTTCTATTAATGTTTCATCCAACAGGATGCAGTTTTTTATTGAACAATTACTTGTCAATTTACATAGAAAGAAACAGAGCTTTTTTTTAGCGTCTCCCGTTCGTAGTAAGCCTATGAACTTCTCAGCATATCCTCGTACTTTGATTCTGCTTGTGTTTCAAAGTTAAAAGTTACTTATTTAGACCTTGTATTTACGAGTTAATTTGAAAAAAAAATCAAAACTATTAGGATGTTTGGTGATAAGAAATTTCGGTCACCACTGTGCAATATTGCAATTTCTTTCATCGGGACGCGAATCAGTATCCGGAGGCAGACAGTATGTCTGAGGGGAATTCAGGTCTGAAATTGTAATTTTATGATAAACATTCACGATCGAACTAATTTCATTAGCGAGGAAGGAAATTACGTTGACACGTATTTGTATCTGTAATGAAAGATTCTTTCATGATTAATAGACAGATACTTCAATCTAACTTTGTGTGAATAGAAAAATAACAGTTATATGTATGCCTGTGTAACTATGTATTTGGGCAGCAATCTCTCTTTCATAGAAGTTTCAATGAAGAAGACTAACAAGATACTGCATTTGAACTGTTTTTATATTAGATATGGAATGCATTCCTATAAATGATTTATTATCTGAAGATAGTGTGTACAAATTTTCCCAAAAATATGAAGATCTGAGAGGTTTTGGCAAATCTAGAAGTTATTATCAAGGATGGTTTTAAGTGAATATGTAGTTTTTTTCAATGCATGGGATATTTTTTTCAATTTACGAATACCGTCTGTGTTCATCTTTGATATTGTTGTGTGTTAGCTTCTTTTATTTATTATAATTAAATTGTATTTTTAACCGTGCGTATAGTGTGACACATGTACAATTATGAATGCTAGAAAAATTAATAAAAATGCTTTATCTCTGTGCCTTATCTCCAATAAAACAAACACACACACGTGTGTGTGTGTTAAAAGTGTATATAAATGTAAATAAATATATATATAATTATTTATATATTATATGCGCGGTACTTATTAGAAAGCGCTCAATATCAGAGATAGAGCTAACATATTTGGTTGGATAGATGTTAGTTTGTGACCCTGGGTTTCACGCTTTACGATCGTGAACGTGAAACCCATAAAACATCTATCCCAAGGATATCTAAATATATATATATATATATATATATATATATATATATATATATATATGTTCTGAAAAAAATTATTTCGGTTGAGTTCTCTGTGGAGGAAGTGTGGATTTGTAAACAGTGACTATTTCGGCTAATAATGCAACACTCTTTTGGTGAATCGAATCGAGTTCTCTCAATCACTGTCTATTTATCTAAAAAAATATGCTTAAATTCACCAACGGCTTAGGTGTAGAACTCGACTGACACAGATTCAGTCGGGTTTCGATCCTAGCTAGAGGTAACCGGACGTCTAGCTACACTGATGAGCTATGGATACAGCGAAACAGTCTGTCTCTGGATGACACTGCATACATATATATGTATATATATACATATATATATATATGTGTGTGTGTGTATTATAAAGTTGGTAAAAAGTCACTTCCACAACGAAATAAACAAATAACAATTTCAATCTCGAAGATACACAGAAAGAAATAAGTGTCGTAATCAAGAATTGCCGGTCCAAATATACTAATCTCACGTAAAAAGTCAGACTTTCAAGACGCAATCGACGGACAAGGTAATGAAAATAAAACGACTTCGCCAATATGCATTGAAAATGTAGGAGAGCATAGAAATCAACAACAACCTGCCTTTGAAGTTATTAGTCTCTCCTAATTCCTATTCTGCCAAACATTTACAAAAACCTCGTTACGTAGTTTATTCACTGATATCCTCTCTCCCTCTTGCATTCATTATGCCCTTTGAATGACAAATTCTGCAAACACTCTTTCCTCAGGATATGACCTATGAATTCTAAATGCCTTTTTCTGATTCTATGTGTAGAGTTTATCATTTTTCTCAGAACGTCGTCGTTTCAGATATGCTCAGTTCATTGTGATGACAACATTCTTCTGTAGAACCACAATTCACTTATCCAAAAGTATCACTGGCTTGTTGAATCCTAAATTCAGCCGATAACATTTTATACACTTCGGCAGAATTCGCTTTCAAATATATGAAACGATCTCCCCCTAAAGTTAGAGATTAATAGACAGACAGACAGACTTGATTTGTAGCCGTTGTCGTCAAATAGTATAAAAGAATTCTGGATTCAAAACTCATTGGGCTATTAATCCCATTCCGGAAAAAAAACTACATCATAGAGTATATATACCTGCAACGATAGCTAAATATTTACCTATCCTAATCGATTGTAATATTCATCTATCTTTGGGTCTCAATCAACAATTGAAAATTGATACGGAATTTTTTCCTCGGGCAAATTTGTCGTATTCAAAAAGGCGCCAAATCCTGTTTCTTGCTTGGACACATCCAAACATATCAATACAAACTGCTACAAGATAAACACGAAATCACTTGTGTATCTGGAGAATATTGAAAGCGAGCAGGCACTTCGCATTTATCTCACTGTCGTGTGAACAGTTTACTATTTCTTAAATGCAAAGAGAGGGAGAGGGAGAGGGAGAGAGAGAGAGAGAGATCCCAAGGTATCTTTAACTGCTCGTGGGTAAACGCTCAAACTATCATGGAGATTCTTTTTCATGTCGGAGAATGCAAATGAGTACTGTGCGTCTGCTTATCTTTTTCTGTCTATATATATTTCGATTAATTATTTCACCAAAAGCGAGATAATAAAGCCACTAAGACGCGACGGGTTTTGCTTTTAAGGAACGAATATGAGAAAAGAAAACATTATTATTTCATTTAACAATAAAATGAACAAGCATTGGGGAAGACTGAAAATAACGATTGATTTTCGTTGAAAGTTTTCAGGATCAAAGATGACTTGATGCAAGAAGATTTAATTTCAAAACGAGAAAAGCGGGAAAAGAAAATGAAAAGCATAGAACGGTTACATCTTTAATTTCCACTGTAAAATGATGAGACCTATCTGCCAATCTAGTACTGAGCTGAAATTCGTAAACTTGCGGTAGTAAAGAGCAGAGCTCATCGGAATAATTCTGATTAAAATATTAAAAAATAAAAAATATATACATTAGAAGCTACGCTATGGCAGAGGGAAATGAACTGAAGTCGAGATGCCAGGTTAGCATTGCAGATTTTTTTGAATTTGATCAAGAAAACACACAATTCTGAAATTCTCTCTCTCATATATATATATATATATATATATATATACACACACAAAAACAGAGGTTAACGTGTAACTTTATCGAGACTTAGTAAATTTCGTTCACATATCGAGCATTATATTACAAACAATCAAATAATTCTATTAACGTAAAACAAACACGAAGAGATAATACGAAAAAAACTATATAACGCTCATTGCAGGAAAAACACAAAATATTTTAATGTATTTTTATACAAAAATAAATAGCTCACTTTAATTATCTTACACTGCAAGAAACGGTATTTTAGAGAGTGTATAAAATATTTAATATGCGTAAGCTAATAATAATAATAATAATAATAGTAGTAAAAGATACATTCATTTCCCTGGGCAGTTAAATTCTGTGAAATTCGTATATTTTTATTTGAAATGTAGCGTTTCAAAGAATATGACAGGATCCATTAAGAAAATCTCGAACATGTTGAAAATAACCAGTTTTTAATAATGACTGAGACAGACCAAAACTAGAAAAAAAAAAAAATTAAATGAAAATTAAACACACCTGTCTTGTTGGTTGTATTTAATTCAAACTCCGCACGTAAATATATATATATATATATATATATATATATATATATATATATATTTATTTTTATTTATTTTAAACTAAACAAACTATATGGCATGAAAAAAAAAAAGATTCTAATAATTTATCCTGATGATCCTCTTAGGTGAGACCTAGGTAGATAAGTTCTGGCTCTTTGTCATATATAAAGATATTTTATGAGAAAACGCTGATCATTTTCACCAAAGGTACCGACCATTTTGTGTCTGACGATAAAACATTAATTAGTCCCAAAACATTTTTCGTCCGTGTCTCGATGTAAAATATTTTTAATAAAAAAATCAAAAAACATATTAAGCTACGTTGTATGAAGGACTATTTTAAATATAAATGCACGTTTCTGTCGGTCTCTTCCTTTATTATTATTTTTATAAATATGATTCCATCGTTCAAAACAAATTTACGTATGTTTCGAAAATGTCTTTATTCAAGAAATTTCAATATTAAAACCTTAACTGTTGGATGACCGTTTTGATTAAATTTTTGGAACCTGATATGAAACTCTCATCCGATATATTCGGTTTAATACTAAAATTAAACTTGAATACGGGTGACCAATTTAACAAAATCAACATTGGAATCATATTTTTAAAAATAATTTATAGTTTAGGGCTATACTTCTGTATCGAGCATTGTTTTTAAAAATAAAAAATAAAGAAACCTTGGATCATCAATCTAACAACTCTTTCTATATTATATCAAATATATAACACACATATTTACACACGTGTGTGTGTGTGTGTTTGATAATTGCTACTATGAATATATTTGTAAAAATAGAGAAAAAAAACTGTTAATTCAGAAAATTAAAAAACCTGACAAAGAACGTACCACAGCTGTGTCTCCCCTTAAGAGTATTAAATAATGCAACATTTCCAAGGTTTATTTGATAAAAATTTAAAATTATTATTTTTTATTCAATCTCTTAAAAATCAAAAGAAAAAAGAAAAGAAATATAATTTCGTATACTACGTACACACATTTGGTGGTTTACCACACATAAATTCAAATATGTATGTCGTATTTACAAGTACGAACTCAAATTTCGTATGGAACAATTGGTTTATTTTTTTTAATTAAGATATCCATCATATTCCCCGTTTCTCCTTTCATTTCATGAATTTATAAAATAAATAATGTCATTTGGTTTCTACATTGACTTTTGAATTCGGAAGCTGTTTCATGAACGTTTATAGTAACATCCTGTGTACATTTCATAATTCCTAAAACACACACACACACATATATATATATCATGGTAAGATGAGAACGAATAGATACAATTCCAACGTTTAGTAACATTTAATTTAAAATGGACTCAATAATATAAAAACAATATTATTTATTTTAGGATATCACATTGAATTTATTATCAAAATTGCTACACAATTGCAGTCGTGATTCGATGTAATTTATATTGGACCTGATGAACTTCATTGATAACCATCGAAACAAAAGACAATTTACATTCGACTTAGACATTAACTTTCATGTTTTATCCCTTATATATATATATATATATATATTTTTATATATATATATATATATATATATATATACAAATTCATAGTAAATTATCTTTCTCTCTCTATATATATATATATATATATATATATATATTTATATATATATAGATATATATATACATATCGACGTATTTAAAGAAATTATATATATATATATATATATATATATATATATATATATATATATATCGAGGTATATCAAAAATTAAATATAAAAAAATTTATTATATATATATATATATATATATATTTTATATCAAAAATTAAATATAAAAAATTATATATATATAATATATATATATATATATCGTAGGTATTCAAAATTATATATAAAAACATATATAAATATATATATATATATAATATATCGAGGAATATCAAAATTATATATAAAAAAACTTATATATAAATATATATATATATATCGAGGTATATCAAAATTATATATAAAAATATATATAAATATATATATATATATATCGAGGTTATCAAAATTATATATAAAAATTATATAAATATATATATATATATATCGAGGTATATCAAAATTATATATAAATTATATATAAATATATATATATATATATATATATATATATCGAATATATCAAAAATTATATATATAAAATTATATATAAATATATATATATATATATATATATATATATCGAGCGAATATCAAAAAATATATATAAAAAATTATAAAAATATATATATATATATATATATATATATATATCGAGGTATATCAAAAATTATATATAAAAATTATATAAATATATATATATATATATATATATATATATATATATGAGGTATATCAAAATTATATATAAAAAATTATATAAAAATATATATATATATATATATATATATATATATGTATGTATATGTTTCATACATACATACGCATATACACACGCTTATATATATATCAAAGTCAAGAAAGTACATATATATATATATATATATATATATATATATATATATATAATTTATTGATGTACCTCGATATATATATATATATATATAGATAGATAGATATAATTTGATGGTACCTTTCTTG
>CAHIKZ030001828.1:375000-380000 GCA_903632075.3 Acanthosepion pharaonis | reverse complement strand
TTTGTTTGTTTCTGTTTTTTTAAAAAAACAAACAAACAAATGATACGCGATCCTATCAAAAGATATATCTTTTCGAATTTTCTATTCAGTAATTGAATAATATTATTAAATCTAGTGTCATAAATATTTATTTCTAACTCGTATAGTTCAGCTCAAAACCTGTAATTTTTAAAATGTTTGCGTAAATGCGCATCTGACAGAAATAATTTACCAAAATGTCGCTACAAGTGCTAATTTCGCTAACAGAAGTTTGGAAATCCAGTTTGATTTCATATTCACAACATTGAAAAACGTTTTTATTTATTTTGACAACAAAACAAAATGGGTTGTATTTGCGTGTTTATATATGTAAGTATATATGTGCTGGTGTACACACACACATACACACATATACACGTGTGTGTATGTATTTTTTATTACTATAAATATTATCTTCAGTGTGTACACATGTTTGAGTTGTTATCCCTGTTTTATATTTTATTAAACAGTGAAATTAATGACAACCGGCCTACGTCGAGAAGTCTTACTTAAAGAAAATAGTGCCTCCAGCCCTGATGAGAAAAAGGGATACAGGTTCGATTCCTGTCAGGGGGTACATTTAAAAAATTTTTTTTTTATAGTAAGACTTTTCGATCTAGGCTGGTAATTATTAATTTCCCTGTTTAATAAAATGAAAAAAACAAAAAAACAAAAGAGGGATGACAGCTGAAACACGTGTACCCACTAAAAATAATATTTATAATGATGAATAATGTCTGACTAGAAAATCCGTTAAAATATATGTATGTACGTATATCATATAAAAGACTGCATATTAATATCGTTGGTTTAATAAGTTTGTAGTACTTACTAGTAAATCGTGGATCAGGATTTGTAGTATACCATCCGGGTGTTGTTTGTCGAGCGTCGCCATAATGCCCTATGTCCGACCCGTTACAATACTGTGTTGTAAAAGATGGTGTATGATGAGACAATGGCGGAACATAGTTGTGATAGGCCGAGGAAGCAGGCTGGACACCCGTAACACTCATTCCAGTGACGCCACCGGCTTGGGGGTGTTGCGAATTTCTATAAGACAGGGGCGGAATAGATGCCTCGATTGTCGTTTTTTTGTACGTTTCCTCAATAGGACTTAAAATATCTGTTACGCTGAAAGGTGTAGTATGCTTCGGGCTGAGAGACATGCTCTCCAACGGTACTACAGACACGTCCAACTCGCACACTTAACGTCCACTTCTTGCCACTGTCAAGAGCTATCCTGCTTCGAAAAAGCTTTCCTCTTGACTAGGTTTCAGAATCTCTGTCTCGGCTTGACAAATTGCAAAGACGGAGACGACAGACAACAGCGCGTGCGCGCCTCGTCAATCATGACGAATCAAAACTTACCCCCTCCCTCTCGTTCGCTCGCTCGCTCTCCCCACTGCTCTTCTTCTCTTTCTTTCTTTCTCCGCGCTTCACTCCTTCTATTTTTTACTCCTCCTCTTCCTCCGCCTCGTTCGCTCTTTAGCATATAACCCCCTTTCTCCTTCCCTTTCCTCACCTCCGCCTTCTTCCCCCTCCTACTTCAAGCGTCTCCTCCTCCCGTTTTTCTGTATTCAGATATTTTATAGGTGTGTATGTGTGTCAGGTGAAACCTTATTTGCCTCTACTTGCTTTTCTCCTATATGTGCTTATTTAAATATGTGTGTGTGTGTGTGTGTGCGTGTGCGCATCTGATAATTTGCCCAGGTTCCCCGGCCCTATATAATATTTATCCCACATATTTTTTGTTTCCCCACCATGCCGCTTAAAAAAAATCTCTTCAAATATATTTAATTGTATATGTGCATCTACATAAAGAAAAACACACACACACACACACACACACACACATGTGTGTGTGTGTGTGTGTGTGTGTGTGTGTGTTGAGGGAGTTTAAAAATCATGGGGAACTACCGTTTTTTAGCTGTTGATTATAAATATCGACTTTTATTAAGTTTAGCATTGATTGTATGGCTCCAGGCGAAAGAGAGAGGGAGAGAGAGAGAGAGAGAGAGAGAGAGAGAGAGAGAGAGAGGGGGAGGTGTGGGGGGAGAAAATTAAAAAAAAATCAGGCTTTCCTTAGTACTGTGTCCGATTATCTGCTCGTAAAATCGGCATTCGAAAATCTGGCCTTGTAACCTGAACCCTGATCCCATGTGCTTCTGCAAAACATAGAACTACTACCATACAGCAATCCCAAACAAGACAGACATTTTCGAAATGAGTGCTATGGAAGATTGTGCTCCGTCAATCTTTTAAGGTAAAGAGAGCCTGTAACTGTATAAAAGATATAAAAAATTGTATTTTAAAATTTAAATAGTTTTTTTTTTTTAATATTTAATTTTTTTTGTTTAATCATTACTGGAACAAAGATCACTGACAACGGTGGGATCTATCCGACTATCTGTCCCACCAAGATAAAGTAGGATTAGGAAGATTGTGTTACGTCAGTATTTCAAATGGGGAGCGTTTGCTTTTCTTGAGAAGAACTAATCAAATTTTCTGATTTTTTTATTTGTTTTTATCCACCTGAATTCAAACACCGACCAACCACTAGCATAATTGCAAAAATACTACCTAATCAAACAAGTCGTACATACATACATACATACATATATATATATATATATATATATATATATATATATATATATATATATATATATATATAACAACAATTGGTGTACATATATACATATATACATGTGTGTGTGTGTGTCTTTATCTTTCTTGCTTTCCTTTCTCGCTTTTGCCACTGCTTATTTTGTAGTCTTTTCTTATCTATTTACCCTCTCTCTTTTTGTCACACCTTCTTTTTCTGAAGATTATTTTATTCTTTCTTTCTTTCTTTCTTTCTTTCTTTCTTTTTCTTTCTTATTATAAAACTCCTGCTACCACACAGTGAGTTGCACACTTTGTTTCAGCTCGAACAAACCAAACGACAATCTTTTCGACAAAACCAGTTTTGCGTCTTCTCACTTCAACTGACTATCTTTTGATTTTCTTCCTTACATCACATGACTATTATTATTACTTTTGTTTGTACCTTCATTCGTTCGTCTTTGCCAGTCAGATTAACGGACCCACGTGGATTTTAATCTTTCTTTCCTTCTTTTCAATAATTCTTTCTTTTTTTCTTGCTTTATTATTTAATTATTCATTTCTTCATCCATTTATTTTGCTATTTCTATTGTCTCTGCATCCTCTTTTAAAAATTTCTTATTTTTATAATTCTTACTTCTTCCTTATTTTTCCAAGCTTTTCTTTCATTTTTTAATTCATTTTCATTCCTTTATTTTGCCTGTTCATTTTCCTTTATTTCCTTTTTACTAATTGTTTCTTTGTTATTTTTCTATTCTTTCTTTCTTTCTATCTTTCTTTCTTTCTTTCTTTCTTTCTTGTTTGCTTACTTTATTCTAAGTCTTTCTTTTTTCTTTCTTTACATTTCTTATTCCTTTCTTATTTCATCCATTTTGTTAATTCTTCTTTCTCCCTTTCACTTGCTTAATTTTTTTTTAGTTTTCTAAATATTTTTTTCTGCATTACTTACTTTCTTTTATTTGTAATTTTAAAAAGTTTTTTCCCACATTTTGCTAATTTTCTGGCTCATTTTTTCTAATCTTTACCTCCTGACCTTTTAATAAATCTTTCTTTCATTTTTTTCAAATCTTTTTTCGTTCATTTATTTGCTAATTTATTTATTTTCTTTCTTTCTTTCTTTCTTTCTTTTTTGCTAATTCTTTTTTTATTTTTGCTAATTCTTTCTTCTTTTCTTTTTTTACTTTTGCTAATATTTTTCTTTATTTTTCCAATTCTTTCTTTCTTTCTTTTTTGCTAATTCTTTTTTTATTTTTGCTAATTCTTTCTTCTTTTCTTTTTTTACTTTTGCTAATATTTTTCTTTATTTTTCCAATTCTTTCTTTCTTTCTTTTTTGCTAATTCTTTTTTTTTTTTACAATTCTTTTCTTCTTTTTCTTTTTTTTCTTTTTTACTAATATTTTTCTTTTATTTTTCCAATTTTTTTTTTCTTTCTTTTTTTGCTAATTTTTTTTTTATTTTTGCTAATTCTTTCTTCTTTTTTTTTTTTTTTTGTTTTGCTTATTTTTTCTTTATTTTTTTTTTTTCTTTCTTTCTTTTTTGCTAATTCTTTTTTTATTTTCTAATTTTTCTTCTTTTCTTTTTTTTGTCTTTTTCTAATATTTTTTTTATTTTTCCAATTCTTTTCTTTCTTTTTTTTTCTTTCTTTTCTTTCTTTCTTTCTTTCTCTTTCTTTTTTCTATTATTCCCTCCTCCTTTCTTTCCTTTTTTTTTTGAAACAATTCTTTTTTGAAATTTTTTTTAAGTCTTTTCTTTCCTTCCTCCTTTCTTTTTTTTTTTTTTTCTTTTTGCTAATATTTTTCTTGGTTTTCTAATTCTTTCTTTCTTTCTTTCTTTCTTTCTTTTTGCTAATTCTTTTTCCTTTCTTTTTCTAATTCTGTTTTTCTTTCTTTCTCCCTCTCCCTTTCTTCCTTCCTTTCTTTATTTTTTTTTTAATTTTGCTCATTCTACATTTTTCTACATTTCTACATTTTTTTTTAATATAACCTAATGCACCTCTTCCTATTTCCTTTAACCTATTGCATGCTTGAATGAATAACCTTTCCTTCACATGCCTTCTCTAACCTTTTCCAAATTCCCAATGAAACCATAAATAAACCTTTTTATTTACTGATACCTATGTGGGCCATTTCAAGACCTATCACGTCTTTCTCTCAGTTCTACTTGATGCTTTCAATATTCCATTAAAATTCATCAGGTTTTTCCAATTCAGATTTTGTATATTAACAATTTTCAAAATTGCCCTGTGTGCGAACGCACACAGGCACATATATATGGTCTTGTGTTCTTGCGCTCATTCTCTTTCTTTATTTTTCATTATTTTAACATAATATTATCTATATTTTAACATTTTATATATCAAGCAATATATTTAAAGCCCC
>CAHIKZ030001828.1:340000-372500 GCA_903632075.3 Acanthosepion pharaonis | reverse complement strand
TTTAGTTTTGATCTATATCCCCTTTAAATTATCCATACAATCTATCAAAAATAATTTTATCATATATATATATATATATATATATATATATATATAAACATATATATATATAAACATATTTAACTATATTCTATATAAATTTCCCATTTTTGCTTCTATTTGGTTTTCTTTTATACAAATATACAATAAATATTATTCTTATTGTTATAAAATATGATTATTTTTGCCGGTTTTTAATTCATTTTTTCTTACATAAATTTACATACAGATAAAACCTTTTTTTATTTGGTTTGAACCAACGGAATGAAATTTAATTTTAAAAATTTCTCAAAAATTATTTTCAGAGGTAAAAATTAATTTAAAACATAAAATGCACATCCATATATATACTGTATTTACATTTATTTAAAATAATTTTTTGTACTTTATTTAAATGAAACAAAAATACGAAATTTTTTAAAATAAAATTACGGAAACAAACGGCTTTAATGGATGACCCTCTCCTATTAAACCCGTTAAATTATTTCCATTATATATATATATATATATATATATATATATATATATATATATATAAATATTTCTATATATATTTTAAATATATATTTATATAAATATTAAATATAAAAGTTTATTGTTTGTTTTTATTTATTTTACGGTTTATTTTTCGACCTCCCCAAAGAAATGGATGTACATATTTCTGTATTTTTTTTGATCATCTTTTGGCAAAAATTTCCCCAAACTATATTCCTTAAAATACGGTCAAAATTTGTTTACCTCACCAATAGACTCTGCCTTTCGGTATAGGCCTTTCTGGGTTTTTCTCTCTGTCCGAAATTTAGGGTGTTTTCGATAAGAAAAAAACACCTGATCAATTTTAACGCAATCATCATAAATTATTTACCCGATATTTTTAAATTTGTAGCATTCGTCCATTTTTATGGGATATGATTCCCATTTTCATTTTTAAATTCCCCGTAGATTAGCATACATGGGTCAAATCGTTTCTCTACCAAAAAAGACGAGTTTTTAATCTGTCTTTTAAAAATAGAGTGTTTTGAAACTTGATTATTTCTTATTGAGTCTAATTCTATCATTCAGGGCCCAACCCAGTTTTAAGTTCAGACTAACGTAATTTGACCTGTGTTGTATTTTTCCTTTAACAATTAATATATTTACCTCAAATTTTGCATTATGGGTAATATTATTTTAACAGTTATTATATATATTAATTTAATAACAATAAATTATTTTGGCTTTTGAGTATTAAAAATTGACTTAATCCGAATACGTTTATTATTTTAGCTTAAATATATTTGTTGTTTGTTATCATTTTTTTTGAATAAGTTATTCATTAAATATTGATTATTTCAAAAATTATTTGTTAATTATTTTTTTATTTTATTTTTAATATTTTTTTTATTATTATTATTTTTATTATTTTAATTTATTTTATTATTAATTTTATTATTTTTATTTCTATTATTATTATTATTTTTAATTTCTTTGATTTCTGGCGTTTACACATTTCTTTCCGGGTCCCGCCCAGGGACCTAAGGTTAGAAATGGCATCATGACACTTTCCACTGACAAAAAAAAAAAAAAAAAAATTACATATATAAAGCCCTTCGTAAAGTGTGGGCTGTACTTGTCAGAACAATTTTTTGTATCTCCTTGAGGCATGGACTTCCAGGAATCCCTTCAATTAGTCTACTGCAATCTTTTCCAACCAGTCCTAGGGCTCCAACTACAACAGGGATTGTTGATGTTCCCATATGCCACATTTTCGAGATTTCTATTTCAAAGGTCCTTGTATTTTGACAACTTTTTGAATATCTTCAAAGATACATTGCAGTAAGCAGGGACTGCCATATCAACAAGGAGGCACCGTTTTTGTTTGTGGTCTTTAATAACAATGTCTGGGCGGTTGGCCTTGATTGTTCTGTCAGTGTGTATTGTGTAGTCCCATAGAATTGTAACAGGTCCTATCTCCGTAACCAGGACCTGTTACAAGAAAGAGATAGGACCTATTATTATTATTATTATTATTATTTCTATTAATATTATTATTATTAATTTTATTATTATTATTTCTATTATTATTATTATTTTTATTATTATTATTATTATTTTATTATTATTATTATTTTTATTATTATTATTATTTTATTATCATTATTATTATTATTATTATTTTTATTATTATTATTATTATATTTCCTTGTGTTTATGTTTTCATTCGTTATTATATTTGTTTATTTATCTAAATGTTGTCTGATATATAATATCATATATAAATAATTATTATTGGATTAAACATAAAATTCTTGTTCCACAACCTTTTTAATTCCCAATTTTCATCTCTTATTGCGTTTTCTTTTAACAAGTGCAATTTAATTATAGGCTTGTACATCAGATTTTACGAAAACACATTATGAATGTTTGACATTTTGTAATATATATGTGTATATATATATATATGGTTCATATCTATCTCTCTCTCTCTCTCTCTCTTCTCTTTAATTATATATATATATATATATATATATATATATATATATATATATATATATATATACCGTCCTGGGTAAGACGTTAAACTACAATTAATTCCTGGGTAAGACGTTAAACTTTGTCCAGCAGCAAAGCCTCTGATCAGGAGGTTTTGAGGAGCGTGGAACCACCTTAATTAATTGCTGACCCGAACCGGTGGTAGCACCTGTTAGGTTCCCAGCTATGGGCAAATAGTTAACTATTACCAGCAATACTTTTTGAAAAAAAATTATTACCAATAATAAAATTTTTTTTAAATATATTACCAGAAACAGGTTTTGACAAAACAAAATATTACTAGCAATAAAAAAAAATGTTGTCGGCATTAAATAACCCATTGAGGGTTTTAACTCGTAAAACAAAATAAAACCAAACCATCTCTCTCTCTCTTTATATATATATATATATATATATATATATATATATATATATATATATATATATTAGTAAAATATGACATTTTGATATTTTATAAAATATTTGATTTCTTGTAACAAAATTCGATGCGCTTTTTGTTAAGATATTAATAATAATTGATTAATTCAGTTTTTTTTTTAAATGTCACACCAACATGAAATTTCTAAAAAAATGTCACTACCAACATGAAATTTCTAAAAAAATGTCACCCCCAACATGAAGTTTCTAAAATTGTATATAAGTATAGTAGTACTAAGCTTTTATGGAATCTTCTAGTACTTCTTTGAGCCTTCTAGAACCTTATGGAACTTTGTGGAATCTGTTTTTGTTTATTTATAAGTCTACTAGCAGCATGGCCCGGCGTTGCTCGTGCTTGATTCAAAAATCGTACGACTCATACAGCAATCGCTATCACTTGACTTAAAATATTTTTTACCCTTCCTTGCCTGTAAAGGAGTGTCCTTTGCCATGCTGATGTTGCTACATGCCTCACTTCTTGCCTATCTCACACTGCGAATTTTTTCTAAGTTCTATACTAAACATTAAATCTGTTACGAAAAAAGAACTAAACAAAATGAACACAAAACGATCAGCTTTAAAAAAGGACTCGTAACTGGAAAAACCGAATGAAAAAAGAATGTTAACAACAAATACTTTTTCATATCAAACCCAGTTCTGCGGAATCAGAATCAACGTTAAGTTTAAGCAAGCGAATGAGCCAATTGGAGTAAAGTGCCATGCAGATTTAAATTTTTCCTACTTGTGACGAATGCAGCTATCGATTTTTTTTGCATGCTAGCATGCTAGTTAACATTCGTGTCAGTCAGCTGTTGGGTCTCACGCTGGCCAATAGAATCTTCCTGCCTATTCGTGGCTGTCAGCTATAGGCTCTCACTCTCGCCAGTACAAAATGGCCGCAAACTACATGAAAACTGCCGTAGGAGCATGAAAAAATCATTCTTTCTACTATCGATGGGAGTTGGGAAATGCAAAGTCGGTCTTGGCCTTCCCGCTAACTTGGAGCATGTGCATGTAAATTTTGGTGCAAATCCGTGGAAAATTGCGGCCGTGCAGTCGTTACAAACACACACACACACACACACACACACACACACACACACACACACACACACACACACACATTTATAGATAGAGATATGTTATACTATACTGTTATACTATAGCAATAAACTGTTAAATGCATTAAAATACATAAATACTATTCAATGGCGTCATTATCAAATTGAAAACTAAAGCTTCTGAAATATTTCTATTTTTTATTCATATGGCGAGTATGGCAAAATCGAATTTTTGGTTTGGGAATGACCTTTTTCAAGAACTAAAACAAATTAATATTTTTTTTTTTACTTTTGAAAAAAATCCATAGTTTTAATGACACAGGATCATAGGATTACAAAAATGTCATAAATTAAATATATATATATATATATATATATATATATATATATATATATATATATATATATATATATATAAACGCATAAACACTTTGTATCTACGCCCATATTTTGTATATATATATATATATATATATATATATATATATATATATATTAAAATCATGACAGCTATCTCTGGCTTCAATTTCCATAGGGTTGATGTTTGAAATCTTCATAAAAACAAAAAAATCTTATAAGAATGGTCAATCAATGTCCAGCGTTGGAAAACATCTTTGCAGAAATCGAGAAAGTCAAGTGACCAATCCCTGAATTAAAACAGAGGTAGGGGAGAGGAGAGAGAAAGAGAGAGGGAGAGGCGGGTGGATAGAATTTGAGTCGGGTTGGAGGAGAGAGAGAGAGAGAGAATGTGAAAATGAGAAGGAGAACTACAGAGACCGAAAGATGGAATGAGGGGGGGGAGTTAGGGAAGAATATAAAGTAAGGGGAAGAAGAGGGGTAGAAGAGAGAAAGAGAAGAGAGAAGAGCCAGAGAGAGGTTGAGAAGGATTAAGAAAAGGAGGGTGAGAGTGGGATGGAAAGTTGCTACTGGTTTGGATTTGACAGTCAACAAAATACGGATGGCGATAATTTTATCAAAGAGTTAAAATAAAATACATTTCAAGAATTAGCCTTGTAAAGTAACGATTACACATCTTGGGAAATTACAATTTTCCGACCGAGTTTATTAAATATACGTGGCAGCAGACGCTTATCCAGTTGTTCAATTTAGCATTCTTCAGACTCCAGGGTGAGAAAAAGATTTAGATGAAAACGACACTAGCATTTTCCTGTCTTTCTTTCTACCACTCTCTAGATCTTTCATATCTTTCTTTCTCATTCTTGTTTTCCCGACTTCCACATATACACTGTAACAGACATTTTGTTATTTAAACCCGAAGATATATTTTCTGTTTTCATTTTGAATTTGTAGGTCTGATGAATTGGGTCGTTATTACAATTCTAATGAAATAAATTATAACCATGAAATATTAATGTTTGAGCCTTTTATATATATATATATTTGTGGAAACAGTTTTTACACTGTTGTAAGTAATTCCCACAACCTGCTGCCGCTGTTTGGTGTAATGGATATTTACTCCTATCAATGCTTATAAATAAGTTAACTTAATTCTTTTTTTTTTTTTTTTCTGTATTAAGTTACAGTCCATACGCCGTCTGTCTAACTCTCTGCATTATTAGGAATTTTGGACGAAGCTTTGCCTAGAAGGGCAAGGTTTCGTTCAGGAAAAATATAATAGATCTTTAAACTCGCCTTTTAAATTTTCGAAATATAATATATTTGACTTGCCATTAAATGTACGGGCTCGAATTTACCACGTAAAAACTCAACATTGTTGGAAAAATATGGGACCTCACTTACAGCTAAATATTGGTAGCTGTATTGAGTTAAATCATATTTCTGTCTAACTCTATGCATTAGTTTTTTTTTTCCGGACGAAACTTTTTTTTTGATAAATAGGTTTCGTTCATAAGGTTAAAAAAAACTCTCGAACTCGCCTAAAATTAGTCAAGCTATATTTTTGGCCGGGCCTACATAAAATAAACAAAAGTATTCACGTAAAACTTGATTTTTGTGCCATATGGGACCTCACTTGGGTGGGGGACCAGCTAAATATTGGTAGCTGTATTAAAAAAAGTCAGCGCCGTCTGTCTAACTCTCTGCATTAGCAATCTGAGGAATCCGAATCTATAATTTTTTTGCCGAAGGGCAAATTAACGTTCGGGGAGGTTATATTGAATCTCGAACTCGCCTTTGGCGAGTCGAAGGCTATTTTTTTTTGGGCCTACGGGCTTTATAAACCACGTAAAACTCGGCCTTGTGCCATATGGGACCTCACTTACAGCTAAATATTGGTAGCTGTATTGAGTTAAAGTCAGCGCCGTCTGTCTAACTCTCTGCATTAGCAGGGAGGAATCCGGACGAAGCTTTTCAAAATAGGGCAAGGTTTTCGTTCAATTTGGTTATGACAGCTCTCGAACTCGCCCAGTCGAATCGAAGGCTATATTTTTGGCCGGGCCTACGGGCTCGGGTGACCAATAAAACTCGGCCTTGTTTTCATTCTTTCCCACGTTTTACAGCTTAATATTTGTAGTTGTATTAATCAACAGTCAGTGCCGTCTGTCTAACTCTCTGCATTAGCAGGGAGGAACCCGGACGAAATTTTGCCGAAATATTTTAAGGTTTCGTTTGGGGAGGTTGACAGGCCTCGAACCAGCCTAGGCGGGTTCGAAGGCTATATTTTTGGCCGAGCCTACGGGCTCGGAAGACCCACATTAAACTCGACCTTGTGCTACATTCAATCCTCGTGGGGTATCGATAAATAGCTGTAGCTGTATTAAGTTGAATAAAGCTTTCCTAAGTTTATTCGCTTCGGGTTATTCATTACATACACTATTTTAATTATAGTTATATCTATTTCTTCTTTACTGCTTTAGTAACCCTCCGTCGCTTGTGCCTTTTGGGTCTCGTATTGGGTGAACAATAGAATAAAAAACACAGAGAGAAAAGTGTAGGAATTCCTAGAAAGAGTAGGTAAGGAAAGCTAGAAGAAAGTACTAACTATCAAGGGGAAGAAGACAGAATGTATGGTTGTCTGCAAGAAGAACAGCTCAAGATGCGAGCTGGGAATTGACGATGTTAAAATCAAGTGAGCACAAAAATTTAATTATCTAGAAAAGTAAGAAAAATGTTGTTAGTAACGGGGAAGTCTTAAGGAAAATAGAAATAAAAAGTAAGAGACAGCTGAAAATTCTAGGACACATAATGAGGAAAGAGGGCTTGGAGAATTTGATACTCACACGGCATAAAGAATGCAAGAGAGACAGAGGGAAACAGCGTGCAGCCTAACGATCTTGCGTAAATAGATGACAGAAAAGGAATTAGCAGGATGGTAAAAAGACAAACATTGCTAAGAGATACAAAAGATAGGAAGTTGTGGAGAGCCATGATCACCTATCTGACAAGCTTGTGTAAATAGCAGAAAAAGGATTAGGAAGATTTGCAAAAATACAAACGTTGCTGAGAGCTACAAAGGATAGGAAGTTGTGGAGAGCCACGATCATCCTACCAAACTTACTTGTGTAAATGGATGGCAGAAAAGAGATTGGGAAAGATAGTAAAAAGACAAATATTGCTTAAACCTATAAAGGATAGGAAATTGTGGAGAGCCATGATCACATATCTAACAAGCTTGTGTAAATAGCAGAAAAAGGATTAGGAAGGTTTGTAAAAAGACAAACGTTGTTGAGAGCTACAAAGGATAGGAAGTTGTGAAGAGCCACGATCATCCTACCAAACAAGGTTGTGTAAATGGATGGCAGAAAAGAGATTGGGAAGGATAGTAAAAAGACAAATATTGCTTAAACCTATAAAGGATAGGAAATTGTGGAGAGCTATAATCGCCTACATCCTGAAGAGACGCAGCACGTCAAAAAATGAAGTAGGCTTTTTTGGCAAAACGTCGCATCATCAGTCAGAAAACGTCAGAATCCTACATTTTCTGATTCATACCGCCAAATTTAATACGGCCAGGTGATAATGGGTTACTGGTCTCCTAGAGGTACCACATGTACTTCAGCCACAGCAGCAGTGGTGCCTTGGGCAAGATAGTCACACAGAGACCATTCCCACTGCAGGATGGTTTGAATTCAGAATGTGCTTTTCCTGGACTAGTCGCCAACCAAGGCTATAGGACCCACTCTGTCTTGCTGTTTGCCTATATCTTGGGCGAGGGGAAAAGATTCATACCTTCCCCAAGAGTATTAGTAGGTAAGTGAATCTAGTGAACTCGACTGGAATTCGAACTTGGCTCCCCGATTCCGCAATCGGAGCCGGTATCCAGCGTGTTTCGTCTTTCAAATGGAGATCTCAGGCCAAAGATGAGATTAAATAGACTATGACTGATCAGATGATGCCAGATACAGAATCTTGCAGAGTGTTTATAAAACTGGCAAAGACGGCGATATAAGTGTACTAAGAGAGTATGCTGAATTAGACATTGTGCAAGGGAGATAATTTTTAATTTTTTTAAAAATAATACAGGGTGTCCATAAAGTTCGTGTGCACATTAAAAAAATTATAACTTTATTTGTATTTGCGATAGAAATAATTTGTTAAAAGGATTAGAAAGAAGTAAATCTATATTTTTTTAAGGTTTTATTGAAATTTTATTTAAGTTTCCACATGTCCTCCATCATTAGCAATACAAAGGGTAATACGATTTTGCAGTTCACGGAAAACATTTGCCAACTGATTTACAGTAATGCCTGAAATCACATTAGTTATTTTAGCTATACTTAAAACTAGGTACATTAAACTTTATAACATTTTTTACAGATTACTTCTATCGCAAATACAAATAAAGTTATAAATTTTTAAAAGTGCACACGGACTTTATGGACATTAAGTAAATGGCTGGATGCTTTCCGAACAAACCTCGTGCGCCTTTGTGCTTGTGCAGCTTTATTGAATTAAAAGGAATAATTCCGTTATTATTTACTTTTTTTTCATATTTATCCAGTGAAACATAACCCAGTTCACATATTAGTAATTCGTATGTCCATTCCACGAAGTCGTTCCTTGGAGATTGACTAGAGATTCTCGATTGGATTTAAATCAACAGAGTTTCCAGGCCAGTCTATAGCACTTTGATTTGCTCAATGCTAAGGCTTGCCAGTGTGTTCGTATAGCATTACAAAACTAAAGCGGTTGTTTCAATTAATTTACACAAGGATGTAAAAGATTCTATTTGTTCTCTTAGCTATGTCCTAACTGCCTTTAATCACGTCATCATAATCATTAGAAAAGTTGAAAATACAACGCAGATAAAGCAACATACACCCTTGTACAAATTAATTCAAACGAATAATTCTGTTATTATTTACTTTTATTCGTATTTTTCCAATGAAACATGACCCAGTGTACATTTTAGTACTTCCTATGTCCATTCCACGAAGTCGTTCCTTGCAGATTAACCACAGATTCTCGATTGGATTTAAATCAGGAGAGTTTCCAGGCCAGTTGATATTAACTTTCATTTTCTCATTTTAATGTAAATAATGAGAATTCCTCATCCCAGAAATTCCGAAAGTCTCTTCCCAGGAAAAGAAAAAATGGTCGTTTCCTTTCATCGAAGAATTAAATCAAAAACAATTTCTTTTCCTTAGTAGCATATCAAAGTGAGTCATCTGCATATACTTGAAGTAGTGAGTCTTATAGAAATTCATATCTACACACTTGTGCAAATTAACTGAAACAAAACGAATAATTCCGTTATTTCTTTTTCGTATTTTTCCAATGGAACATAACTGCACATGTTAATACTTCGTATATCCGTTCCACAAAGCCGTTCTTTGCAGATTGACCACAGATTCTCAATTGGATTTAAATCAGGAGAGTTTCCGGGCCAGTCTAGAGTACTTTGATTTGTAACTGGTAAGGCTTACCAGTGTGTTCGTGCAGCGTTGCAATTTTCGTACGCTTTCTTGGAGTAACGTCCATCGCAGACAATGGCCACATAAGCTTCCTCCTTGAAAACAGGCAAATGACTGCAGTCGAGATGCCAGGTCAGGATCGATTATATCACAGATCCTTCTTTGGATTTTATCAAGAACCTCGAGATGTACGGCAAAAACACCAGACCAGATATGGCAACAGTATCTAATGAACAGACGAATAGTAAATTTATAAATTTACAAGATGGATTCTGACGAGAAAGATTTTCTGGTATGACACAGTGAACCGACTTTCCTAGCAGTAGATGCAGCTATTGATTCGATAGAGTTGTCAAAACGTGAGCCCAAGAAAGGGTAGAATGTTGCTTTCCTGGAGTTTAGCATCAATCATGATGATGGCTGGCAGAAAAAAATTCTATATGTTGATTAAATGAAAGCAATTTTGTCTTGGAGGCGTTACAGTTTACTGCTGTTACCAAAAGGATTTAGAAAAGACAAACGGAAGACACATGGGTGGGAAAGTGACTGAAGTCAAGATACCTGCTCAAGATCGATTACATTATAAACTGAATTTTGCCAATAATCTCGAGATATACAGCAGGAGAACCAGACAAGATATGGCAGTAGTTAGTATGCATGGACGAGTTATAAATGTGCAAGTTGGATTATGAAGAGAAAAATGGTCTGCTACGACACAGTGAACCAACTTTCCTAGCAGTAGATGCAGCTATTGATTCGATGAAGTCACCCTACTTCATGTCACTGACCCCGAGAAGGCGTAGAATGTTACTCTCCTGGAGTTTAGCATCAGCTAGTTCAACAGTGAGCCCTAGTTGTTAATCTAGTAGTACGCTTTAAGTCATGTAGTCGAATTACCAAAGAAAAGCTCTTTTCTTTTTATGGGCGCTGTCCATTCAGGACGTAGGCGATCATGGCCCTCCACTTCCTCCTATCCCTTGTGGCTCTCAACAGGTTTTGTGTTTCTGCCAACTCACTCAGACCACGCTCCGCCATCCATCTACCCAAGCCCGCCACGACATGTCATGCGTTGCTTTCCACTGTCTCTTTCCCCCTCTATTCGTCCCGTGAGTATCAGATTCTCCAGACCCTCCTTTCTCATCACGTCTCCCAGAAATTTCATCTGCCTCTTCCTTATGTTAAGCATACTCTTCCTCCTTGAGAACAGGCAACCCAAGAAGGCCTTTGGGAGTTTAGCATCAGCTAGTTCAACAGTGAGACCTAGTTGCCAATCTAGTAGTAGGCTTAAAGTCATGTAGTCGAGTACTCAAGAAGGAAAGCCCAGTTGAACAATTGTCATAAAAATATGTGTAGTAAAGACAGGACAACAAACAAATGACTGCAGTCGAGATGCCAGGTCAGGGTCGATTATATCACAGACCCTTCTTTGGATTTTATCAAGAATCTCAAAATGTACAGCAGAAGCACCAGACTGGATATGGCAACAGTATTCAACGCACGAACGAATGGTAGATTTATAAATGTAAAAGATTGATTTTGGTTGAGAAAGATTTTCTGGCACGACACAGTGAACTAACTTTCCTTGCAATAAACGTTGCAATTGATTCAGTATAGTCGCTCCATTTTAGGTCAGTGGAAGCCAAGAAGGCATAGTATGTTTCTCTCTTGGAGTTTAGAATCAGCTATATTGTTAGCAGACAGAAAAGGTTCTATGTGGCGTTTAAATGAAAACAGTTTTGTCTTGGAGACGTTACAATTTATCGCTCTTACCGATAAGATTTAGACACTGTTCCCTTTACATTATTGCGTGGGTGGATGACTGTCTTTTGGTTTGTTTAGGTTTAATCTTCCTTTTTTTTTTGGTTGTTATTGATTCACGGTTTTTCTTTTTTCTTTTCTTTGCTCGTTTCATTTCCTTTGTCATGCTTTGTGTTGGTAGAGTTGCATTTGGAATCGTGGAAACCAATATTTTATTTTGTAATCTCCGAGGTTAAGCAACGTCGAACTTAGTCAGTACCTAGATGGGTGAGCGCTTGAGATATATCATATCAGGTGCTGCAATCTTGAAAGTGCGTGTGGTGTAATGAATAACGTCTCGTAATTGCAGATCGGAGAGCCGAGTTCTAATTCTAGTCGGATTCGTTAAATTTATTTCCGTGCAAATAGCCTTGGGAAAATGTATGAATCATTTAACCGCAACTATGGGTTAATTAGTAGGCGTTATATTTGTAAATCATTATTATTCCTCCAAAATTCTTAAAATGTAAAAATATTTCCTGGCTTTGAATAAACCGCAAAAAGTTTGATAAGCCTTAAAATACAAATAAATCAATTATATATATATATATATATATATATATATATATATATATATATATATATATATATATTTGCAACACAATCTTCATGGCCTGAACATTGCGTTGAAGCATGAAACAGACTGCCGCTATATATACATATATATGAAAGTAAAACCCTTAAACGCAATTATCAGAGCTGACGATAGCGTTTAAACATGAATCTGACTGTCGCCTCTGGGTGTTGAGTTCAATGTACACTTTTATATTTATACAATCTCTATCCTGATATTCAACACTATGAACCATAAATATAGGATACCGTACAACTATACATACATACATATATATATATATATATATATATACATATATATATATATATATATATATATATATATATATATATACACACACACATACATACATACATATATATATATATATATATATATATATATATATATATATATATATATATATATATATATATATATACTAGTAAGACATATTAATATAAATAAAAACCACATCAGCGGGAGTTTTAAATAAAAATAAACAAATATGGGGAATATGTAATAGCATTTGTTATTTTATCGACTAGGGCAAAAATATTTTTCTTTTAAATCGAATTCTCTGCCATTATTATCAAAATTGTCGGCAATGTTTAATAGCCGTTTTAAATATTGTCGTTCAAGTATATCCCCCCGCCTCCTACCACACTCTTATGTGGTCCAATTCTTTCTCTTTTCCTTTTTCAAGGTATTTTTCTTCTTTGTCATCTTTAGCCGTAAGTGAAATTTTAAGGAGGCTTCTTCTCTCGGTGGGGAGATCATCGTCACTTTCAACAACCAGTACCAGTTGAAGTTCAACTGAAATATCTCCTCTTGATTTCTTCCCCACTCACCACAGCGCTAGCTTCAAGATTGTTTCGGCTACTATGTCTCACTTGTTCTCGTCTTCTTCATTTCTTGTTTTATTACCAGAAACAAATGGATTCGTTCAGTGAATGATACTGGTAACATTGGCGGTTTCTTTTGACATTCGTCGACCGAACAGACGGTGCTACTCGAGTTACGCTTTTCTTCATTTCTGACCATCGGGCAAGGATTGAAGTTTAGCACAGGTTAAGAATCCTTTATCCGAAAGTCTTGAAACCAGAAGGGGTTCGGTTTCCAGATTTTTATATGGCATTTATAAAATGGGGCAGCTTTGGAACGAAACCTAAGCATAAACACGATATCCCTTTACATTTCATAACACAGCTTACATAGAGTGATTTTCCGAGCGTAGCTTAGATGTGACACAAGGCCGAAAGTATGGGGCACCCTGTAAAGATCGAACTCACTACTCAGTCGTAATTGTTCTAGCAAGACTAGCTTGCTAACCATTATACCGCCTCGAGGTGCCCAAACACAGCTTATACATACATCCTGTGTAAATTAACCACGACGACAATGATGGCAGCAATCCTGTATTACTTTATTCTCGTACCAACGAGATACAAATGCAAAAATACACCCAGCACCTGGAAACTCATCTGTTTATATAACAGCGGAGGAGGTAACTTATGTCCTCCAGAGTCTGCCTGTGGAAGTCCCCATTTATCTAATGAGGCCTTCGATTTCTACTCTACGCTCTGATGCTAGTTTTATATAAAATTTAATAATTTTTGTGTACATACAGATACAGGCAATCCAAATTTTGTCGGCATTAAATAACCCATTGAGGTTGATATGTCGTAAAACAAAACAAAACAAACCAAACCATATTTCTGTTGCTTCGAGTCTCTTATTGAAGCCATAGAAATACACTATAATCTAATTAACCTCAGTCCGCATAAAGAAGTTGCCTTTTGTTTGCTTTTATTCGAACAAAAGTTTAAATATCTGGGCAGTGTTTTAACAGGAAATGGAAAATATGACACCAAAATCCGATGGCTGATTTAATTGTCGACAGATGGATTACAAAAAAATAATCAAAATATTAAGAAACAGAAAGTAGAGTAACAAAGAATGGAATACTGGATTGTTATGTGATATCAATCTGTTTATCTGGCAATGAATACAGGACAATATCCTTAGATTTGAAAAGGAAATTGTAGGCAACAAAAATGTGCTTCTACAGAAGATTGCTTAGAATTCCATAGATGGAACCAAGAAGCAACGGAGAAACCCTAAACAAAATGGCTACAAAAAAAGAACACACAGAATTAGAAAGAGACATCTGAAATTCTTTAGACACGTAATGAGGAAGGGGGGCTTGGAAAACTTAACCCTCACTGGACGAAATGAGGGCAGGAGGGATAAGATAAGTCAGCCAAGGACCTACCTACTCGACAAGCTTGTTTGAATAGATGACGGAACGAGAGTTTGGAAGCAATGCAACTAATGGACAGTCGAGACAATAGTGTCTGAGTTTGGTTAAAATCTGATGCAATCACGAATGACGTATTATTTTTCAAGACCAAACAAATTTCATCATACACCCCGAAAAATAGATTCATATTACTGCACATCACTGAAAATGACCTAATCTGAGGAAAAAATAGAAATCGATTACACCCTGTCACACCTTTTCTTTCTTTTTATGTGCCATGTCCTTTCAGGACGTAGGCGACCATGGCTCTCCACCTCTTCCTCTATTCCTTGCAGCTCTCAACAAGTTCCTTCTCTCTGCTATCTCTCCCGGACGATGTTCTGTCATCCACTTGCTTAAGACCGTCAGGTATGTCACGCGTTGTTTTCCCTTGTCTCTCTTTCCTTTTATTTGAACTGTGAGTATCAGATTCTCCAGGCTCTCCTTTCTAATCACGTGTCCCAGAAACTTCAGCTGCCTCTTCCTGATGTTAAGTATAAGCCTCGTTCTTGTTTGCATCCTCTCTAAGGCCTCATCGTTGCTCACACGCTCGGCCCATGATGTGTCACGCTGGTCGGTCTAAAACTGATCGTATGATGAAAGAAAGGAAACTAAAGCGGTTGTTTCAATTGATTTGCACAAGGGTGTAGTTGTTTGACTTTATCACTGGTGTCCAGCTTGGCTGTGATCATCTTGGCCTCCATATTGATATTGGCTGTGATCATCTTGGCCTCCATATTGATATTGGCTGTGATCATCTTGGCCTCCATATTGATATCGGCTGTGATCATCTTGGCCTCCATATTGATATTGGCTGTGATCATCTTGGCCTCCATATTGATATCGGCTGTGATCATCTTGGCCTCCATATTGATATCGGCTGTTATCATCTTGGCCTCCATATTGATATTGGCTGTGATCATCTTGGCCTCCATATTGATATCGGCTGTTATCATCTTGGCCTCCATATTGATATTGGCTGTGATCATCTTGGCCTCCATATTGATATCGGCTGTGATCATCTTGGCCTCCATATTGATATTGGCCACATAGAATGCTGATGCTTTTTCATAGTGCGTAGTGAATTTCTTTGGTTAGTTTCTTTTTGCATATCTTCGGGCGTATGGTGTAGGTATTTTCCGTTTTGTCAAAAATCATTGTTGATTTTTTAATATTTTCCGCCTCAGTGGCTAATATCTTTTAGAAGCTGTTGCTTTTTCTCTTAAACTTAATTTTATCGACTATACAAATCAGATCTTCAAATCCAGCCATGACGGGCGGGTATTTCCTGGTTTTAAAATTGGGTATATCCTCATTGTTACTGTTGTTGGCATATTTGTGTAAAGTAAAAAGTGCTTCCATCGGATTCTAGCGAGGAAATATTCAGTCTTGCTTAATAAAGCAAGATTATATACATGCTTGCTTGTTGCGGGAATGTTTTTAAGTGAGTATGGAATGTTGGCTTTCTGCATCGTGCGTAGCTCTGAAACGGTACCAGCTAAGTGCTAAAAGGGCAATGCCTTACTAACAAAACACAAAGACACCGAAGGTGTTGCTTATTGTTGGCCGGATTTAGTACTGAATTAAAAAATACTCAGGGGAAAGCGCTTAACTGCCAGGAAGGAGCATAAGATAATAGTAAAAGGAAAAATAGTCGTCAAGAGTAGAGACAGGTCAATGCTTTGATTTTTAAAAATTGAATTTGTAGATCTGGTAATACAATAAAAGATTGGGAAAATTCACGCGCACCTACCTACCTATCTATCTATCTATCTATCTATCTATCTATCTATCTATCTCAGTTTATATCAACCTGTCTCATTCTCTTATCTATCTATCTATCTATCTATCTATCTATCTATCTCTCTCTCTCTCTCTCTCTCTCTCTATATATATATATATATATATATATATATATATATGTATATCTATCTATCTCAGTTTATATCAACCTGTCTCATTCTTTTATCTATCTATCTATCTATCTATCTATCTATCTATCTATCTATCTATCTCAGTTTATATTGATTTGTTTCATTCTCTTATCTATCTATCTATCTATCTATCTATCTATCTATCTATCTATCTATCTATCTCTGTTTCAGTGTGACTACGAATTGTAAATTCCACAACATAAATATAGCACCATCTTTTCGATAACGATGCAAATAGGTACCAGGAAATGTGCAATTTATTCGTCTAAAAGACATCATTCTTCGGGATAGTTACAGATCCTTCACTTCCATTTTATTTTGTATTTAACAGTTTCAGGTTGAATGGCGAGAGACAAGCGTCCCCGTCAAATAAAAATCGAAATCTACTCAATAAGTAAATAATAGAAATTCTACCGAATTTAGAGAAGTTATAAATCTAAAAAAAAAATTTTTTTTCAAATATAAAAAACGCGTTCATTATATTTTAATACAACAAAACTGAAACTTTGTACTGCTTAAAATGCGGTTGTCAAAATGAATATGCATGGTAAATATATATTTAAAATTGTATATATTATTAAATAAAATTAAGTCTGCATTTCTCTTTACTCAGAATTTCACGATTTACAATACGTATATATATATATATATATATATATATATATATATATATATATATATATATATATATATATATGGTAAACCTAAAATTGCCAACAAACCTACCAGGTTTCACCTAAGCGGATCATCAGGATACCCTGACGATCCGTGTAGGTGAAACCTAGGTTGGTTTGCCTGGCTCTTTAGGTTCATAGTTAGATTTACTCTACTTAGTGTATTGAGCACTTTGCTTAGTAACTTTTGCTTTACTCGTTTTGGAGTTTTTTTTTTTAGACTCTGAGCTTGGATTCTGGACGACTGTTTTCGCCCGAATTACATGTTTTTAGATCTTTCTTTTTTTATTCCTTATTTTTCCTTGGGTATTGGTTTGTTCATTTACAAGGCAAAATACCCAAGGTTTTTCCAGGCGAGTATAATTACTTATATTTATATTATATTATATATATATATAAGCGTTTCACCCCAAGCAAGGTGAGAAGCCACTACATCACAAGGAGTTACAGAGAGTTGGAGCGAGAGCAAATAGGAATGATAGAGGAAAGGATGAAGAGAAGTATAAGGGGATAGATCAAGGTATCTGGAGATGTCGATTGACATTACATTTGAATAGTTGGAGGTTATAGCTATCAGGGAAACAGGAAAAGGGGAGAGAGTTCCACAGGCGACAGGTGCGAGATATGAAGCCATTGGAGTTGAAGAGACGGCTACATTTAACAGTTTCGACGGTGAAAGGGTGAGAGCGAGCTACCAGCCTAGTTGAATGCTTAAATTCATGGAGTCTAGGAACCAGCGAAAGCAGCTCGTCGGAGCAGTTACCGTGAAAGTATTTGTAAAAAAGACAGAAGGAGGCGACGGTACGTCTGTGAGAGAGCGACTGCAAACGAGATACCAGATCAGGGCCAATTACATTGCATACCTACATATATATATATATATATATATATATCGGTAAGTTCAAGGATTTACTAAAATCTACCAAGATGAACATATGCGCCAAGCTTATTAAAATTAAAATGTTTTATCGTCATAATCTTTATATTAGTATTAAGAATCAAGACAAATGTTTTTCTGATTATTAAATTAAAATTTTTAATCCTTTTTAGAATTCTCAAAATTCTCAAAATATTACTTAAGCCTTTTTATTTTCTTGCGTCAACCATGGGAACATAATTTAGAATAAATTAGAATAGGAAAGCGTTTTTTTTTTCGGTGAAAAACAGACAGATTTGGGAATGAAATTTTCATGTCTTATTTACAAATAAATTAAATTATTTCAGAAATATTTCTTTTTTTTTTATAGGAAATCTTGGTTAAAAATAGTTTTTTTTGTTACATCTGTTATTCCTCACTTACTTAACTTTAAAGCGATTTCCATAAATTTATCTTTGTACAGCTTAAAGTTTATATTAATTATAAGCAGAAGTCCTTGGTGAATTTAAATCATCATTTGTTTATTTTACTTTATTTTTTTTTTGTAAATCAGGTTGTACTTTATTTTTATAGCTTTTATGAATAAGATATATTATAAGCTTTACTGTTAAGAAAAAAAATCGATGGATAATTAAACACTCTTGAAAATGGCCGAAAATGGTTGGGACAATAAAAAATATGGAAATTTTTTTTACTCTCTTACTTCTACAAAACGGAAAAAACGTAAGAAGCTGGAAAAACTTGATTAAATTTATTAAATTATTAAATCTTTCTTTTCGGCTGTATTTAAGGATATATATATATATATATATATATATATATATATATATATATATATATATATATATATATATATATATATTAAATATCTCTAACCCAGTATCTATCTCTATATTGTAAATTCACAATTTATCTTTGTCTGTCAATATCTATCTATCTATCTATCTATCTATCTATCTATCTATCTATCTTGTAAATACACTATCTATATATGTGTTCTGTTTTCATCATTTATTTTCACATGATTATTTGTAAATTCATTTAATTCATCAGTTATGTGCCATGCGTGATACACGCTTAGGCGATCATGTATCTTTCGATACATGACTGACGAGGCAGATTTTTTTCCCGCTGTAGGTTGCCATTTCTTTCTGCGTTAGACCAGTTGCCAACCAACGCTATAGAACCCGGTCTATCCTACTATTTGCTCATAGCTGGTGGAAAAGAAGAGGATTAATACCTTTCCCAAGGGTATTAGCACGTAAGTGAATGCAATTGATTCGAACTCGGCTTTTTGGTGCCTCAATCCCAGCCCCTATCCACCTTGCTTTCTTTAATTCAGTATCAAATCTTAATCATATCAGTGGAACATTATACACTGAAAATTCTGGCTCAAATTCAACGCCAGGCGACAGACATTGAGCAGTCCTAAATTTATATCTATCTATCAAACTTTTCTTCATTACTATCTATCTATCTAGCTAGCTATGCCTGTTTATTTTCAGTCTATCTATCTATCTATCTATCTATCTATCTATCTATCTATCTATCTATCAAACTTTTCTTCATATCTATCAATCAAACTTTTCTTCATTACAATCTATCTATCTATCTATCTATCTATCTATCTATCTATCTATCTATCTATCTATCTGTGTAGGCGTGCACGAGCGCGCGTGCGCATGCGCATAATGTTGAACTATTTATTTTATCAGACGCTTATCATTGTTTGATCGGATTCATGTTTAAAGACTAGAAAAAAAAACATAGCTCTGTTTTGTTTTTTATATTAGGGCGCTAGATAAGAAATTTCTCCTATCAACTCGAATAATATGCATTCTTGAAAATTTATCTCGATCTACTAAGCCTATATATAACACAATTTTATGAACAAAGTAGTTCGTTACAAATTTGGCTGAACCTAATTTCCGTCGACTGCTCTGATTTAAATATGGCTTATTCAGAGCGTTGGTAACACTTGGAATGAAATAATCTCCTGATATTGTTTCAGAGACTGAACGATCAGTGGGTTTTTTTTAAAATTAAAATATGTACAAAATACCTAATATCAGCGCCGATGAGTACTACCCCCGACCGGGAGTGGGGGACCTGATGGGGGCCCCGGTTAGTGCATTGTGACCCTCGCTATTTTATTTTTTTTTTTATCAACATTTGCTTTTTTCTAGCTGCATTTATATACGTTACAAATGAATCTAAGAACAACTGACTATTAAAGAATGAACAAATTTTTGGTGATTTTGATGTTATTCTGAGGTAATTTTTGTCCAAATCTGTGAATTTGTTTTGCTCATGTTAAGTCTCGAAAAAACACTACATAAAATTCACTATTTTTTCCCCGTAATATTCATTAAAGTTATTCAACTTTTAACAAGAAAAATCTTTAGTTGATTTTAAAATTTGCTGCAAAACATTGTTGCTTTATTTAAATTGGAATGATCTGATATTTGTATTTAGATAAATTGTATTTATTTTCAATTTTTCTAGTTGAATTGTTCTCCTATATCGCATATGATCCATTATTGTACATAATTAGGTTAAAATAAAATTTGTATTTTATATGAATCCTATTTTATGAAAAATAAATTTGCAATTGCTTTGTAGTTGTATAATGTTAAAAACTATAATTTATTCGACATTTTCTTTATTTTCAAAATTTTATCTAAACCAAAAATAAAATTAATTAACAATCCACTGCCTTGTCTCCTTCGTTGTAAATAAAAACAATTTTAATAAATGAAATTATTATGAATACACCGTGACCCTAGTGTTAATTAATCGCAATGCGTTAGCATAAACAGAATTAAAATAAAAATAAAGCAATAAAAAATATATAAAAATACAAAAATGAATTTAAAAGAAAATAAAAATAAAAACTACAACACATGTGAAAAACAGTTGTCCTTGATTTGGGGAGAAGAATACTCATTATCGGAAAGAGAAGATTCAGATAAATAGATAATATGGATATAGGGATCAACACCTCATGGCGACTGTCAGTTGCATATTTTAATACGGCTTTCAGATTTGGACTGAAGATCGCACTGAAGCGGAAAATAGAGAATCACTATCTATCTATCTATCTATCTATCAATCTATCTATCTATCTATCTATCTATCTATCTATCTATCTATCTATCTATCTCAGCCTCTTCATATCTATCTATCTATCTATCTATCTATCTATCTATCTATCACAGTCTTTTCACATTTATCTTTCTTTCTTTCTTCTGCCGTCCTTTCTTTCTTTCTTTCTTTCTTTTTCCGTTCTTTCTTTCTTTCTTTTCCCGTTCTTTCTTTCTTTCTTTCTTTCTTTCTTTCTTTCTTTCTTTCTTTCTTCTGACGATCTGTCTTTCTTTCTTTCTTTTGCCGTTCTTTCTTTCTTTCTTTCTTTCTTTCTTTCTTTCTTTCTTTCTTTCTTTCTTCTGACGTTCTGTCTTTCTTTCTTTCTTTCTTTCTCTCACTGAAACCAAGCAACGTCTCTGATATGTCTTTCCCGTTTTTTTTACTCTCGATCTAAACCTAATTGTCCATTATTCAAGAAATATTGGCAAAGCGAGTAAAATAAATAAGGAACAAGCAGATTTATAATATGATATTATAATAATAATAATAATAATGATAATCTTGAATAATCAACCAACCTTTGAATAATAATAATAATAATGTCATCACCGAATCGAGGCCTGAAAATCGGATGTTGTGATCGTAAACAAAAAGAAGAAAATATCCCAGATAATGAATTTCGCTGTTCCATTAGTTAGTTAGCTAGTTAGTTAGTTATTTTTTTAATTAGTTATTTAGTTAGTTCGCACCACCGTTACCCCCTGCCAATACCTCATAAAAGATCTGAATGCAAAATGATTGATGTCTCTCTCGATTTTCTTACGGAGCTAAGTAAATTGTTAAACATAAGGATAACAGTCGTGCCAGTTGTTATCGGAGTGATAGGAATGGCATCTAAAATTCTGAGACAGGAGGAACTGAGAATCAGAGGATAATTCTGTTTAAATGACAGCATTTCTGACAAAAAGCCGAAACATTAAGAATTGTGCTGGCGTAATGAGGAGACTTGTTGTCACTTCACCGCCAGTGTATGCCACAAGGTACCGACATATGTGCACTGGAAGATATGCAAGAAGCACAAAATCGAAACCACTGAGAGATGGAATGAGCACCAACCAGACACAGTTACCCAAAATAATGATGTAACTATCCTCTGGGACATGTCAATTTAAACTGACAGGAAATAAAAACCAACAGACCTGATATTATCATAAAAGACAATAAATTCAGGAAGTGTATGCTTATTGATATAGCAGTAACAATGTGAGAGAAACACCTTCATGAAATTTATCGAGAAATTGTCCAAATACGAGATCGAGATTAACAGGATGTGGGGAAGGAATGAAGACTGAGACTGTACCAATAGTAATCGGAGCACTGGGCCGCGTGAGTAAAGGAATGGGCAATTTTAATAACAGTGTCCCAGGTAACATCAACATACAAGTTACACAGAAGATCGCCTTACTAGGAACATCCTATATACTAAGAAAGGTGCTATCATTTAAATGACAATTCTCCTATAGGGTTTAAGGACCATAGTTTGGACCCGGCTCTACAGGATACAAAGCAGGAAACATAACATACGCAAATAATAATAATAATAATAATAATAATAACCTCTATTACTATTACAAATAAAGTTTATACCTACCATGCTTCGTCGGGTGGGGGAATCTATGTCTTTAAGACCCTTCAAAGAAGGCCTACCCTATTGGGTTTCCCGTTCCTTCTAAAGACTTCTCATTCCTGTTTCCACCTAGTAGCCCCTTGCGTCTTAGTGGCGTTGTCACCTTGCTTGGGGTTAATTGATTAAAAGAATTTATTTATCTCATTCTGTTCATATCTATCTATCTATCTAGCTAGCTAGCTAGCTATCTGGGAGTAGAGGTTTATCCTTTGTTTCTGATTTCAGATTGGGTTTTCCGGTTCCTTCTAAAGACTTCTTATTCTCTTTCATTCCCAGTATCCCCTTGCGTTTTAGTGGCATTATCGCCTTGCTTGGGATGAGTTGACTTTAAAAAAAAAGACCAAAAATTATAATTACAGACTACGAGGAAATGCCTCGTCATAAATATGGCAGTGTCTTCGGTTAAAAAAATACGACCAGTTAAGTCAGCATAAGGATATCGGAATCGAAATTGAAAATATTTATCACTTTAAAATAATTATTATACTAATTGGAGTCGTGTTTATGATCAAGAAAATTTCAGCCAAGAATATTGACAAAATTCCGGGCAGCCCCTGTTAATAATAGACCTCGCACATTGTGGGGAAGTGCTCATCTACTCGGGAAAGTCACATCAATGTCAAGAAAAATATAAACTGTACATGTTAAGTAGCACTTAACATCAAAATCTGTTTTTTTCTAGAATGCATATCTTGCCTTACCATAGCTCACAGGTGGTGACCCGGTAAAGGACTGTACTATACTAGAAGGTAATAATAATAATAATAATAATAATAATATTGGAAAAGATTCCAGTAGACTAATTGAAGGGATTCCTGGAAGTCCATGCCTCAAAGAGATACAAAAAATTATTCTCACAACTACGGCCCAAACTTTACGAAGGGCAATATCTATGTAAAATACACACACACACACACACACACACACACACACACACACACAAAACATACCATTTTTGATTTTATTTATGATATTTACACATATATATATATATATATATATATATATATTTGTTAGTGGATAGTGTCATGATGCCATTTCTAACCTTAGGTCTCTGGGCGGGACCAG
Source organism: Acanthosepion pharaonis (assembly GCA_903632075.3). Taxonomy (NCBI): domain Eukaryota; kingdom Metazoa; phylum Mollusca; class Cephalopoda; order Sepiida; family Sepiidae; genus Acanthosepion; species Acanthosepion pharaonis. The sequence continues at coordinate 348,638 of CAHIKZ030001828.1, read as the reverse complement.
GAAAGAAATGTGTAAACGCCAGAAATCAAAGAAAATAAAAATAATAATAAAAAATTGGAAGGCAAAGGAAGAATTAAAATCCTCCAAGCAATGGCATTATTAAAATCAACTGTGAAAAATGCATGCTGGAGGGGAACTGTCATCACTTGACCTCCAGTTAAGCCCCGTTCCTATTGGAAGAAAACTCAATGAGCACTAATAATGATATTGCAGGGGTCTGCAAGAATACTGAGAAAGGTGCTGGAGTTTAGCGGAAACTTTATCTGCAGTGGAAGCCACCAGTTAATGCTGCGCGAAACTTCAATGAATAGAATCAAATAAATGACGATAAACAACAGAAAGAAGACCTGTAAAAATGCAACATTATCAGCAGACCAGGGACCAATATAAAGGAACGAAAAAACTAAAACATCGAACCCCCCACCCCCAAAACCCCAAAAAAAACAAACAAAAAAAACAAAACAAAAAAAAAAACAAAACAAAAAAAAACGTATATACAAGGACGATAATAACTGGAGTACTGGGACTGATTCCTAAAACAATAAAGGGTAACTGTCTATATTTCTGAGATAAGGTATTATGTAAATTATTTATATTATTTCGAATATTGTCCTCATCTTTGTCGCCATATTTATCACAACGTTTCGACCAGTAAAGGGTAACTGTCTATATTTCTGAGATGAGGTATTATGTACACTATTTACATTATTCGGACTATTGTCCTCATCTTTGTCGCCATATTTATTACAACGTTTCGGCCCTTCAGTATCTGTCTATATTTCTGGGATGAGGTATTATGTACACTATTTACATTATTCGGACTATTGTCCTCATCTTTGTCGCTATATTTATTATAACGTTTCGGCCCTTCAGTATCTGTCTATATTTCTGGGATGAGGTATTATGTACACTATTTACATTATTCGGACTATTGTCCTCATCTTTGTCGCCATATTTATTACAATGTTTCGGCCTTTTAGTATCTGTCTATATTTCTGAGATGAGGTATTATGTACACTATTTTTATTATTCGGACTATTGTCCTCATCTTTGTTGCCATATTTATTACAACGTTTCGGCCTTTATCCACTGCGCCATGTGTCCTCAAGGACACATGGTGCAGTGGATACAGGCGTTGGTTAGACCCAGTGACAGGACCCAAAGAATGTGAGTTCATTACCCGGTTAAGCAGTGGAGAACTTGCAGAGGGGAATTAACAGGGGATAACTGATAACTGACATCCATTAAACATGGCACGTGGAACTAGAACGGTCTACTCCAGTGAGCTAAATAAAGGGTTCAGTTCGACATTCCAACCACCTGAAGAAGGCCGGAGCGTACAACGGCAGAAACGTTGTAATAAATATGGCGACAAAGATTAGAAAAATAGTCCGAATAATGTAAATAGAGTAAGGGGTAAATCTAAAAAAAACCCAAAAAAACCTGCATATACCAGGACCTCACCCGGGATCCTATTAGTAGTGTTCATAATAATTGGAGTTCTGGGAACGATTCCTAAAACAGTATATGGTACCAAAAAACGGAAAAAGAAGCATATACCGGACCTCCCTTTGGGATCTGATTTGTGCCCATAATAACAAAAATCATTTCTCAAACACTAAGGTGCTTAAAAAAATGAATATACCAGGAGTTCCACTGAGAACTGAGGTTTGAATTGTTTCCAAAACAGTCACAGGCGGGAATAAACGAACTGGAAATTACTAGTAGGGCTGAGAGTGTTCCTATCACAACATTGCTGAGATATGCAAGGATACTGTGGAAGGTGCTGGAGATTTGAGAAAAGTTATTATGAGTCAGTCTCTATCAATAACCACCAGACATCTGGCATGAGCAATTAAAAGCTTTCTATAATATTGGAAAGACGGGATTTGCTGCCACTTGATCTACAATCACAGATATTAAATATTATTAGTGGGGAAAACTCAACGTGTACGTTTACACATTTAAAAAAAAAAAACCCAAAAATCTCTGAAAAAACAAAAAACAAAAACAAAAACCGTACTTTGTAGCCTTGATTTGAGATTTTGATTCATGTCAAAGTGCACAGATACTCTGAATCGATGCAGAAGCAACGAGTCGCACATAAAAATCTTTTATGGGTAACATGCTACTAATATGAAAATAATAATAATTTGAAAATTCTTATAATAATAATGATAACAATAACAACAGCAATAATACAACTTCTATTAATAATTATAATAATAATGACAATAATAGTAGTAGTAGTAGTAATGATAATAATAGTAGTAGTAGTAGTAATAATAATAATAGCAACGACAACAAGAATATGGAGGCAAGCATTTATAGCGCGATTAGTTTGAAAAATACTGTTGCTTGACAATACAAATCCACAACATAACGAACAAATATTTGTGGTGGATGCGCGAGTACAATAATAATAATAATAATAATAATAATAATAATAATAATAATAATAATAATCTGAAAAAATAGAGCCTGAAGTTAAACATCTAAAATCTGATGAGGCCCGCTGAACTTTGAACTGTTTTTGTGCGATAAAAAGCAGAGATTACGGCTTGAGAGTAAAAGGCGTCAAGCCAAGATCATCGAGCGTTTGTGTGAGGCAAATGTAGTAGTAACGGAGAAACAGTAAAAGGAGGAAGGAATGAAAAGGAAAGAAAAGAAAAGAAAAGAAAAGAAAGAAAGAAATAGAAAAGAAGAAATAGTAAGAAACAAAAATAAAGAAAGAAAAAAGAGAGATAAAGCACTAAAGAAAAAAGAAACAGGAAAAGGGGGAAAGAAAAAAAGAAGGAAGAACGGAAGAAAAGAAGGAAGAAAGGAAGGAAAGAAAGAAAAAGAAAGGAAGTAAGAAAAAGGAGAAAAGGAAAAAGAAAAGGGCGAAATTTACGTGCAAAGGAGAGCGAAAAGAAAGAAAGAACTGAAAAAGGAAGAAAAGAAATGCAAAAGGGGAAAGAAAGAAAAGAGAAAGACAGGAACGAAGAAAGAAAGAAAGAAAGAAAAAAGAAGAAAAAAATAGAAAAGGTGAAAGAGCGAAAAAAAGAGAAGGAAAATGAATAAAGAAGAAAACATGGAAATGGACGAATAAAAAAATGAATAAAGAAAGAAAGAAGAATGGAAAAAACGCAATAATAAAAAAGAAGAGAGAAGGCGATCAATAAATAAATGGAAAGAGAGAAAGGAAGATAAAAATACAGGAAGGAAGAAAGTGAGAAGGAAAGGAAGAAAAAAGAAAACGAAAAAGAATGGAAGACAGAAAAATAAAAAAAAAACGGAGGAGAAAAAAAATTACGTGAAATAAAGAAAGATAAAAGGGGAAGAAAGATAAAAGAAAGAAAAAAGACAGAAATAGAAGAAAGAAAGAAAGAAAGAATGAAAAGAAAAGAAAAGAAAAGAAAAGAAAAGAAAGAAAGAAAGAAAGAAAGAAAGAAAGAAAGAAAGAAAGAAAGAAAGAAAGAAAGAAAGAAAGAAAGAAAAGAGAATAATGAACAATCCGAATTGTTCGGGAATTGAAGAATCAGCAAAACGTGGTGGGGAGAGAGAGAGAGAGAGAGAGAGAGAGAGAGCAAGATTATGCGTACGTTTATGTGTGTGTGTGTGTGAGAGAGAGAGAGAAAGTTTATTCGTACGTTTTTGTGTGTATGAGAGTGAGAGAAAGATATATATATATATATATATATATTGTTGGAGAGAAAGAGAGAGACTGGCTCTATTATCAGGTTTTGTTCGTTCGTCACATCCTTCTGATATGGTCGGTTGGGCGGAGCCTAAACTCCTACTCCAATGGTAGACGAGAATACTTAAGTGACGCTTAAGTACGATTACTAATCGGTAAACACTCCCATGATTATAGCACTTCTCCTCGTCCTCTGGACACCAACTCGATTACTCCGACCAGCTCCATAGACCCCCATCCCCACGCCCCTGCTCCCACTTCCACGACCATTTCGTCTCCAGCTTCATCTTAAATCATAAAGGAATCTATAGTCTGACTTTATGATCCCCAGAATTAATAGTACTACCAGTAGCAAGTAGCGTTTTTAAATTAATATTAATAATAGTAGGAGTAGTAATAATTGCTAGTAGTTGCCGCCGTGCTTGCAGAGCGGGCAAGAATTAAGCGGAAATGAAATCGCCTCCTCTGGCATTATTGTTAAGAGTCGAAATCACTGGGGCAGAGAGTTCGATTCTCATTGGGTGTTTCACTTCTGTGGACTTGCATTTAATCTAAGTAGAGACCTCTTAATTGTCAATGGCTTCATTGCAAGGTTAAAAAAATGACGATGTAGCCGAAGAAATCGCCAATGTATTTTTAGTTCGATCTGACTGGATGCTTCTCTTTTTGGGTTAATAACTGATATGGCGACCAAAATTAGCTTACTTTCGTAATAAAATCCTTCTTTTATTTATTTATTTCTCTCTGATTTTTTTGGTTCAATTTGCTTTATATATATAGGGCCTGTGTGTAGCCAGATTCTAGGCCCCGGGCAGTCCTTTGTGGTCCTCGCTAACTTATCAATTTTTGCTTTTTTTTTCTACCTACGTTTATATAGATTTTAAATTAAACAAAGTACAACTGACTATTAAAGGCTGAAAAAAAAATTGCGGATTTTTACGTCATTTTAAGAAAAGTCACGAGTTGATGTTAAAAATTGCCGCCAAAAATTGTTGATTCATTTAAGATGTTATAATCTATTAGGTCATGTCTCTAATTTGGGTAAATTGCATGTATTTTCAATTTTTCTAGTTGAATTGTTCACATATATTGCATTCAGATAATGTAGATAATTAGGTTACAATATATGTATATTTTACATGAATACTACCTTACGAAAATTGAGATTCGGGTAAGAGGGCGTATCATAGATTCGGTGGGGTCCCACGGGACCGTTGAACTGGCCAATGGCCATATATATATATATATATATATATATATATATATATAATGGGTATATTTTGGCAGCATGTTTTCATGAACACATGTCTCATTAAATAATTTAGACAACTTGTGTCTACTTATTTTTGTATCTTTATATATATATATGTGTGTGTGTGTGTGTGTTTCAGTCACAGTATATCTATCTATCTATCTATCTATCTATCTATCTATCTATCTATCTATAAATATATAAGGGTGTTCCAATAACTTAGATAGATTTTGAATGTGAATTGAGTTTAAGCGTCTAATGACTTTTTTCTTTTTCTTTCAGATTTGGCGGACATTTGGACGATATTATTTTTCACACATAATTGCCATGACTTAAATAACATGATCCAATAGAGAAATAAATAAATTTTCACCAATAACACTGATTTATTTAATTTGATCCATCATATTGAAATACCATTTATATTATTTATTTTAGGATATTAAAACAAAAACATATAAAAACCGCTCCACGATTTTTTCATTTAGATGTATTTTTATTTTTTCGATTTTTAACGTTTTCCTTTTGATATCCTAAAATAAATAATATTTAACTCTATTCTCTATTGATCCATCTTTTAAATTGAATGTTACGTACAGAAGAATTATACTCCATCTGTTCTCGTTTTACACACACACACACACACACACACACACACATATATATATATATAATTATTTATTTAAAAAAATTTATAACATAAATATGTTATAAAATAACTACAAAAATAGCCATTTTGTTTCAACACCCTCGGTGTCTTATCAAGTGATGATGTTGAATGTAAAATAAATGGTTTTAAAATATACTTATCATATACTTGGATATATATATATATATATATATATATATGTGTGTGTGTGTGTGTGTGTGTGTTGGGAGGTGCGTATTTGTGTGTGTGTGGGGTGCGTGTGTGCATTTCTTTGGCTTGTACATCTTTACATTTGCCTGAAAGACCTCACGGTCGAAAACCGGGTTGCGATGTTGGTTGGCATTTTAGCCTTTTCTTCTTAGCTTTACATATTCGATTTAAAATTTTGTATTGAGCACTTTTTTGTTGTCTATACCCTTTAGGCGCGGCTTTTTTTCAGTCTTCCTTTTACATTTCTGTCCATATATACATACATACATACATACATAAATATATATATATATATATATATATATATATATATATATATATATATACATCAATGTAGTGATTCTAGAGAAACAGAAACATTTTTTGAAAGAACGAATAGCAGAGATATTGTTGCACCGTGTGTTAGGCCTATAACCAATCAGCTTCTCCTTAGGTTTTATATTCAGAGTTTTCCTTCTTCTAGTCTGGTTGCCATCCAAGGCAAGAAACACAATTCCGCCCCATTATTTAACACATTGCTGGAGGAAGATGAATACATTTTCCCAAGGACAATACTTATAAAACCCAGGTTGTTTGCGTGTGTGTGTGTGTGTGTGTGTGTGTGTGTGTGTGTGTGTGTGTGTTCATTTATATATGGGATCGGATTTCCTACATTTTTCAACCGATTTCAACAAAAAATTCACTTTTTTTTGGCAGGTAGTGTTTCTTATTGTCTTGCTTTTTCATTTTTTTCTTTATTTTTACATTCAGAATGCTTTAAAAATTCTATTCAATCGATAGACTCATAATGATTGAAAACAATGTTTTTGTTTGAGTTTGACCAATTCGTAAAAAAACAAAAAAAAAAAAAACTAATTAAGACATGCGTAAATAATTATATTTGCTCTACTCTGTATTGAGCACTCATTTAAGAATAGTATTTTTTGGCTATTGGAATGTATTCCCTAAACACCGCTCCTATACTTGGGTATATATATATATATATATATATATATATATATATATATATATATATATATAGCATAATGAGAAGCCAATTATATACTTTCTTAATATGTATATATAGAAAAAAATTGCAAATTAAAAAAAAAAATAATGTTTTTTATATATATATATATATATATATATATATATATATATATATATGTGTGTTTGTGTGTGTGTGTGTGTTGTTAATGTATTTTAAGCAACCATTAATTTAAACATCTTTCATTAAATACGGCCAACAAGAAAGATCTAATTTTTTTATTAAGTTATTCCGATATCCTTGAGTTTTTCCGTTTTGCGTTGAGACTACAAAGATTTTACAGAGTTTCCATTGTCTCAAGCGCTTTCGCTCAATTCTATAGCCATTTTCAAGGATTTCTTTTGTCTCTGGTGATGTTATTTTTTACTCATGTTTTGATACTTACACTGGAATTTATTTTTCTATTGTTTTGAATAGGAGCGTTTATTCCGAGTTTTTACACTTTGCGCTCGGCTGGAATTCGCGTGAGAATCTTTATATTTTTACCCCATATCTTTTAACACACCATTTCTGCTGTTAAATAATATGTGGTTGATAGTAGGAGAACAATGTTTGATATACAGAGCCTGTGTAATAGAGAGATGTTTCTGGTAACTTGAATTATATAGAATTATTGCGTTTACGACCAGAATTATATATATATATATATATATATATATATATATATATATATATATATATATATATATATTATTAAAATAAATAATAGTTTTTGTATGTATATATAAAATGTTTTCATTTTCAAAACACAGTCAAGATATTATGTCCATGTTCAAAATTAATATTATTAAGTGTTATGTTTTTGTTTTTATTAATAAGGCTTCCGTTATTTTTAGCCTTTTTTCTATGTAGATGATGCTATTATATTAATAATTAATTAAAAGCAATAAACCGACACTTAATAATATTAACTTTGAACATGGACATAATATCTTGACCGTGTTTTGAAAAATGAAAACATTTTATAAAACATACATACAACATGCTATTTCTTATTTTAACAGTTAAAATATAATCCTTGAAAATGGCTAAATGTATAGCCGAAAGCGCTCGGATAAAAAGAAGATTCGGACCGTTTTTATATAATTTATCATCCGAAAAGAAAAAAAAAATTAGATTGCATTAGAAATTGTATAAAAAACTAAATAAAAGAACCTTGTCTGTCGTTTTCAATGAAATGTGCATGAAAGAAGGATTGCTGCCTAAATACACAAATATTATAATATATATATATATATATTAATATATAAATATTATAATTGAATATAATATATATATATATATATATATATATATATATATATATATATATATAATGCTTCATTGAGGACGACTGACAAGGCATTGCTATTAATCCTTTTTATAATATTTTTCTTGCATTCATACAAGAGGGTTTCTTTTTTGTCCATAAAGTGTGTAAGAATTGTACAAAAGAATACGAAAGTTTTCGGATCATCTATTACCCATCCTCAATATTTTTCATTAAAACGAATACATAGATTTCTTTTTACAGCTCGGATCCAAAGAAACATTTGGATAGTTCTTGCACGTCCTATATCGAAAAAGAAAAGAAATCTCTTTTAGGCATGCAAGAAAATACTTAATCACAGTATCTTCTCAGTCGTTTTCAATGAAGCATGTATAAAAAAGGGACTGCTGCTCAAGCATGTGTGCGTGGGTGTGGTAATATTTAGCCTGCCAGAATTTCCCTGAGAAATTTTTGTTAAATTTATTTTGTGCCTTTAATGTCATTATATGCATGTAAATAATTATTTTATTTTTTCAATTTTCAAATAAAATATTGTACATCGGATAAACTGT
>CAHIKZ030001828.1:237500-335000 GCA_903632075.3 Acanthosepion pharaonis | reverse complement strand
ACCCAGAATTTGTAGCCCTGAATATTTATATGAAGAGAAGAAATACATTTTTCATATTTTTAGCTTCTTCCATACCCTAATTATTTAAAATTCAACGCACGAAAAAGAGACTTGTAAAATGTTAAGATAAAATAGAAGAGTTGATCATTTAGGAAAATCTAACAAATTTTATATATTAACCTAACTACCAACTTTATCACAGCTATAATTTACGAGAACTTATTTAAGGTGAACATAATTTTTTTTATATTGAATTTAATTTGTATTCTAAAATAATAAAATATTTAATTAACGCAAAACAAAATAATGATAAGTTAAAATTTTTTTTTAATAATTTTATATCACTTGTAATAATTACCACAACGAATACATATAATAAAAACCTTAAGAAATTTAAATAAAAGATTATCTGAACAAAAAAGGGATCGTTTACAAAAGAACACACGCAATGAATTTGTTGCTCACAATAATGAGTTTGAACATAATTTTGATCTAAAAACGCTATTTAAATTAAAAAAAAATCTACCGAGACTAAAGTGTACAGAAATTACATTAATCACGAGATTAACGCTAGTAAATGTGCATCCGGGTTCTTCAACATTTCACCTTTCATGACATATCTTCTATTATTATCACAATGTGGGAGACTTAACAAAAAAGAAGTGATAGCAAAAGAAACTAAATGAAATTGGCTATACTATAGACCCAAACACAGATTTAAAAAGAACAATTAAATTTAAAAGTTTATAATTTCAGTGGTCCCCCTCTTCATTTTGCACATATGTAATAATATCAACATAAACATCACTTTAATCCAATGAAGACCAAGAGGACGAAACGCGACACAAGAAATTTTATTTCATTTTTGTCATTGATTTTCATAACACACACACACACACACACACACACACACACATATATATAGTATATATATATATATATATATATGAAGAAATATAGTTTTAACGTGGGCTATATTTATGGGATAAAAGTTTAATATCAGAGATAGAGCGTATGTAAATATAAATATAAAAGTGAACATTGAAGTCAACATTCAGAGGCGAAAGGCTGGACGCAATCGTCAGGCTGTCCACAATCATCAGGCCGCGAATGTTGGATTTTTCCTCGACTATTTATATATATATGGGTCAGTGGTGAATTGTGGGTAATCTATTCTGGCGGTCATTTTTTGCGGGAGTGGCTTGTTTGTATATTTATTTATTTATTTTTGTTTTAAGAATTTATTTTATTTTCATTTTCATTTTATATTATTTATTTTTTTAATATTTTGATGTTTTATTAACGTAGTAAAAAAAAATTTAAATATTAGCATGAAACAGCCTGTCGCCTCTGAGTGTTGACTTCAATGTTTACTTTATATATATATATATATATATATATATATATATATTCAGTTGTATGGATATAAGTTTGTGACTTTTTATTTTTCATGCTTTTAATTCTATTTCAAAAATTGGGACCGTGGTTTTTATGTGTAAATGTTCCTTTCAACACAGGGGCGGGTAGGGGTTCCTTGACATTTTTTATTTTCTACCAATATGAACCGTCAGACAAATTTATAAAATTAACACACAGAGATGCACACATGCAGACGCGCACATACACCCCTATTTGTCTGGGTCTTTTACCGCCAATTTGGTTAAATTTGCTTCTGTTTGTTATGATGATGTTGCTGTTTTGTTTTCAACGCTGACTGCTTGACGATTGTAATTATGCTGGAAACAATAATAACTGTGATATATATATATATATATATATATATATATATATATATATATATATATATATATATTAAATTTTTTTTTAGATACTAATATTTAAGTAAATGCTCTGTTTATAATAAACAGTATTAACAACATTTTACCGGTCTGAATGTCCGAGAAATTTTCATAAAATAAAAGCAGTAAAATCGACCTTGCTAATCGAAAACACTCCTCTGTGGTTAAATCGGTTAAGAATTCGTCAGGCTATATGACGGTTCCGCGTAGGATACAGGTTCGATTCCTATCGGAGAACGTATATTTTCTATGACGTTCAGTCCGGTAAATTTATTAATTCACTGTTTATTAAAACACAGCATTTACTTAAATATTTGTATCTATAAAAAATAACGTATAAACATAAAAATGCCTTTATATATATATATATATATATATATATATATATATATATATATATATATATATATATATATTTTTGTTATATTAATCACAAACTCATATCCATACAACTGAATATGTTAGCTTTATCAATAATACTGACAAAATTCAATACGTACTGCACACACAAAATAAAATTTATATATATATATATATATATATATATATATATATATATATATATATATATGCATACGTATGTAATGTGGTGAAAATATAGTATGCACTATTTATGTGTTAAGCAATTCGATATCAAATTCAACACCCAGAGGCGACAGTTTGTTTTGGTTCACGCTTAAAAGCCTGACGACTGCGTGCAAGCATGAAAAAAAAACTGTCGCCGTTGGGTGTTGACCTCAATGTACATTTATATATATATATATATATATATATATATATATATATATATATATATATATATATATATAAAAGGTTTTTCATTAAGAGGGATCAAAGTCAGCAGGAAATAAATTAAGTAAAATAAATTTATTTATTTCTCTATTGGATCATGTTATTTAAGTCATGGCAATTATGTGTGAAACATAATATCGCCTAAATGTCCGCCAAAGGCTTCGATAATTCCACTCGATGGTCAAAATTTTTGATGACGTCTCTGCATAGTTGCTCCTCGATCTCATAAATATGACTTATTATCTCATCCTTCAGCTGTTGAATTGTTGTTGGCTTATTTGGCATATTCTTTTTTTTTGAGATGACCCCAAAGGAAGAAATCTGAAGGCTTTATACGATCGTGGTGGCCAATTGGCTTCCCTGTTTCGAGAGATGATGCGACCTGGAAAATTTTCATTATATATATATATATATATATATTTGACATTTTCGTTGAATTATTTATGTTCTTTCTGTCTATTTATTTTCAATTGGATCCTTTCATATATTTAGATAAGCTTTTTGTTATCATTATTGAAGGACGAAAAAACTGCTGTGTTGATACATTTTTCTTTTATTTTCGAGTACTTTCGACAAAGCAATATCAGTATCAGGGTATTGTTTATTACAAGATAAATATTGTAGTGTTCATTAATTTCTCTCGACGCCCAAAAGTTTATCCGCGACCATGAAAGGATCCAGTTGAAAATAAGTAGACAAAACATCTCTAAATTATTCAACAAGGACATGTCTCAATGAAAACATGCTGTCGAAATACACACACACATACACACACACACACACACACACACACACACATATATATATGACGTTGTACATTATGAAATGGACAATTATTTTAAGACATTTATATATTCTTTCAGTCACTGGCGTGCTTATCTAAAAAATAAATACGCTTAAATTCACTTTCATCCTTACCGTGTGCCATATAAGATAAGCTTAATAACATTAATTAATAAAATTTCAAAGCCACGAAAACTCGTGTATACGATCGTAAAAAATGACGTCACATATGACCACGCGAGAGTATTTAGATATATTAAATATTTCACTCTCGCTTGGTCATGAAATATCAAATAGCTGCGATGCGATTTTCAAAATCGTATACACGAGTTTGTTGCATGCAATAAATAAAGGCTATCATAATTGTTTCGTCTGTGTATTGTTTAATATATTGCAATGTAACTGTCATCTTTGATAATGGCTTATGGAAGCCGAAAGCTTAGATCGGATTTAAACATGTATCAATATGGTGATTTCCTTTCGTCTTTCAATGATAATGTTATTAAGCTTATCAGACAATATGAACGGAACTTACTTAAAATAAATAGACACAACTTGTCTATATTATTTAATGAAACATGCATCAATGAAAAATTGCTTTCTAAATATACACAATATATATATATATATATATATATATATATATATATATATATATGGATGTATATAAGAGAATGGATCAGTATGTCCATAGCCGAATACACATGTTGACTGAATTTTAATGTAAAATGTTTCACTATGTGATTAATGGAGAATTGTTGGATTAAGTGCACTGACAAGATTTGAGATTATGTTAATAATATGTTTTTTACTCAAAATTTTTCAACATTAGACGACGGATTTATTCATGAATATTCCTGTATATTGGTAGAAAAAGCAATTTTAAGCACATATAAAAGTGGAAAATAAATAAATAAAATAAATAAATAAAACAGAAATGAAATAAAATATAAAAAGAATAAAAAAATTAAACATAAAACGAATAATTAAAACATAAAATAAATAAACCATAAAATAAAGGAATAAAAATAAATAAAAAATGAAAATCCCTAATAAATAAATCAAAATTAAAATCAATATTAAGAAAAGAAAAAAAATAATGAGCGAGTTTTTATTGTCTATGAAGTTCTTTAATCTTTCGGTTTTCCCTTTGCTTCATGACATTGCATCATATAGCCTTTCTCAAAATGTCCCTTGTAAGATTCTGTTTGTTTAGATCTATCTATCTATCTATCTATCTATCTATCTATCTATCTATCTATCTCAGTTTGTTCATATCTATCTGGTACATTCCTATCTATCTATCTATCTATCTATCTATCCCAATTCACATCTGTCTATCTAACTGTACCTCAGTTTGTTTATCTATTTCGAACATTATCTATCTATCTATCTATCTATCTATCTATCTATCTATCTATCTATCTATCTCAATTCACATCTGTCTAACTATACCTCAGTTTGTTTATCCATTTCAAACATTATCTATCTATCTATCTATCTATCTATCTATCTATCTATCTTGTAAGTTCCCTATTTATATATGTGTTCTGTTTGCATAATTTGTTTTTCCATAATTTCCTTATTTGTCAGTTCATTTAATTCAGTTGTAAATAGCAAGGATATATATATATATATATATATATATATATATATAAGTGAACATAGAAGTCAACACTTAGAGGCGACAGTCTGTTTCATGCTAGATACAATCGTCAGGCCACGTGTGCTGTTATTTTTCTCGGTTATTTATATATACGGGTCAGTGGTGCATTGTGGGTAGTCTATTTTGGCGGTTATTTTACCGGAAGTCGTTTATTTCTTTATTTATTTATTTGGGTTAAAGAACGAATGTCCCTTAAACGTTAATTGTTTACAAAACAACGTAATATACCAAGCCACGATAAAATCACCAGATAAGGAAGAAAAAGTATACATAGTAGTAACAGAAGGACCCTGGAAACAAAGAAATTATGCACAAAAAACATCTTTCACAAATAGTAAATATGCAAACAGCACAATGCTTTCTAAGTATATCTGAGAAATTAAAAACAAAACGTACATCACACCAAAAATATCTTGAAAAATAAGGAAAAGATCATCAGCCTACAACAACCAATCAAAAACTTGCAAACTTTGCTTAGAAGAAAAAATAGCTATCATTATCTTCCCAGACCAAAATAAATTATTAAATAAAAGATCCGAGCTCATCTCAAAATGCAGACATGAAAACAAATTTTTACTACGTTACTTAAAAATCGAAAACGGAAAAAATAAAAGAAAAGAAAAATAGTAAATAAATAAATAAACAAAATGACAATAAAATAAGCAAAATAAATTAATCCAAACAAATTACCAAAACACACCCGTTAGAATAGACGAAATAGAATAAAAATAAGAAACAAAATCAATGAACCCAAATAAATAAAGTATATAATAAACAAATTAGCAAACTATTATGGCCAAAATATTAGTTATACTATAAAAATCAAACCAAGAATCGGACGAAAAAATAGCTATAACTGTTATATAACGATAAAAGAAAAAAGTACTACGTTACTTAAAAATCGAAAATCGAAAAGAGAAAATATACAGTATAAAATACATAATAACAAGTAAAATAAATTGACCTGAATTCATCCAAATAAATAAATAAACAAGCAAACCGATCCCGATAAACTAACCGTTAGAAAAAACAAATAAAGATAATCAATCCAAATAAATACATGAACTAATAAACAAATTAAAAACTGTTCCCGCCAAAATAATAGTTTGAATAAACTACCACAATCAACTCCCAAATTGAATAAATAGCTTTAATTATCTTCCCAAACCAAAACAAAACTATTAAATAAGCGATATAAGCAAATTTTTGCTACGTCAAAACACCGATTAAAATAAATAAATATATAAGATAAGAAATAAAAAAAAAAAAAAAAAAAAATGAATATAAATAAAAAAATCAAAATAAAATAACCCAATAAAAAAAACGACTTCCAAAAAATAACCGCCAAAATAGACTACCCACTGACCCGTATATATAAATAGCCGAGAAAAATAACAGCACTCGTGGCCTGACTATTGTATCTAGCATGAAACAAACTGTCGCCTCTAAGTGTTGACTTCTATGTTCATTTTCATATTTACACACGCTCTATCTCTGATATTGAGCACTTTATCCCATAAATATAGCACATCTTAAGACAATATTTCTTCATATATATATATATATATATATATATATGTGTGTGTGTGTGTGTGTGTGTGTGCGTGTGTGTGTGTGTGTGTTTACAGGCGTATGTACTGTTTGTCTGCGCATTAATTTAATGTTAATTGTCGATCACACTATATTTATTCGAAGTTTTTGTGTCCTGGTAAACTGGTCCGTGTGCGTATAGCGTCACTTTTCACCAACCTTCATACTCTGTCTTCCTTCTTCAAAGTCCATTGAAGAGCCATCAAGAGAACGGTGAATAAGATTTAAAAAGAGGGAACAGTAGGGAGGAAAACTGGACCAGGAAGTCAAAATAGCAAGAGGGATCATCATTTCAACTTAGAGCTAAATACATTCTTATTGTTCAAAGTAGAGCTCAACAGTGTTATAAAAATCTCGGAGAATTCCAGCAAGATATCTTTAATCATTTCTAAAATACAACGATTCAAAGCTTAATTTAACAATTCGACAATTTTGCTGTTACACGATTTGGACAATTTTGCTGTTACAATAATATATATATATATATATATATATATATATATATATATATATATATATGTATGTATGTTTACGGGCGTCTTTACTGTTTATCTGTACATTAATGTTAATTGTCGATCGCACTATGCCTAATGGAATTTTCTCTGCTGTGGTAAGCTGGCTCATATGCTTATATCGACGCTTTTTAAGAAGGGTATCTAAGTATACTAAGCTAAAGCTTTTCCCTACAAGGCCCATCTTTAATCTTCCCCCTCTTCCCTTGGCCAGTTGGTTCTAAGGAATTTGCAAAACAACTGTCAATTCCTCCCTTAAGTTTGTGACAAGAGTAATTATATTATAAGTCCAAATTATTTTTTTTCTTTTATCTTAAATAGAATAAGTAACTTCCCTATATATGCCCTCAGCCTAACGGCTATGCTTCTGATACCAACTCAAGAGGATAAGGAATACACACGCCCCCTCCACCAAAGAAACCTTCGTCAACCTACCTTCTTCCAATCGGGTTTTAGTCCTCATGTACATGAACGAGTATCCTAGGTCTCTGGCAGGTACGATGATTCTGACCAAAGGAAGAGTTCTATTGTCCTGACCTCTAGGCGGACTAAACACGTACACTCGGAGTATCACGCTTGAATTTTTTCCAGGTTATTCGTCCCCTCGTTAAGGGTGCTGGAGGTAAACGTTTCCTGGGTTTTGGCGCTAGTCAATGATCCGAACTTTCGGGTATCTTCGAAGGAGGCTATCCTATCAACAGGTGTATAATATCGAGGCTATAGTACCGCCATTTTGTGAATGGTTTCAGGAACATGCAGTAGTCTCCGGTCCAGTGGGGCCTCTGGATGACGTTAAGGCTGTATCTCCGGGCGAGTCAACCCAAGTTATTTATGTGTGCATCTTCAATGGATGTTTGTTTCATTGCTTACTAGTCTCCCACCAAACCAACCAAAACAAAAATGAAAGCAATCAAATTGAAAACGAACAAAGCTAACAAACCAAACCTAAAAAAGTAGACTCAAGGTAAACTATCTCTTACGTCAATGTAATGGGGTCGGCGTCCTAACTTTCCAGTGGATGTTTAGGTTTTACGTTAGGTTTGATATGTTTTACGGTATATCAACTTCAATGGATTATTTAATCCCGACAAAATTTTTATTGCTGGTAATATTTTTTTCTAAAAATATATTGCTGGTAATATTTTTTCTTCAAAAATTTATTACTAGTATGTATTGCAGGTGTTAAAACCTATTTTTTACACTTTTATATTGTTTTGACCCCAGTTTTTTTTTGGTGGGGTGTCAACTATTTGCCCATGGCTGACACCCTAACAGGCGTTACCACCTCGAGTCAGGGTGGAACTTCTCAAAACCAACTGATCAGAGGCCTTGCAGTTGGATATAGTTTATCGTCTTACCCAGAACGGTGTCTAAATCGAAAAAAAGTAGACACCAGGTAAACCATCTCTTACGCCAATGTAATGGGGTCTGCGTCCCAACTTTCCTTAAGTGAAACTCCATTATAAACCTGATCCCCTGTTCCTTTCTGAAACGGTTATCAATGCCCCAATCCCATTGCAGGAGCTCACAATCCCGGGATACTCACCCATTATGACAAAATACGACCACCTAAATCGCCACTGTCACGGTCTCGGTGCTTACATTTAGGGTAGATTTCCCTGCAGCAGGGACACGAAAAACGAGGACCCTGATCTCCCGTATATGTGTTTCCGCTTGTCCAATATCCATAGTAACACTTTGGTCTTAGCTCTGTATCGTCCTCAGAATGAAGGTTCGGTAATCTTCGATCGAATATCAGAGATAATTGACAATATCCTCCCCTAATTTCCCTCGGCCAGCTTTCACATACACGGTGACTTTAATGTTGTTGTAGCCTGTTATGGGCCAGAAAGAAAGACGGAAAGAAGAAGGTAGGTCGAACAAGTGTATTGAAATAACAGAACATATATACAAAATAAGAGTGTTATTAGTCAGCAGATAGAAGTGTCCGTCTGAACTGTCAGGTTAGACTGCGTCTCGACTGCGTCTCGACTGCCGATATTTAACAATCCCCCCACTTGGGATGTATGTGGCACAAGGCCGAATTTACCGTGGGTTCTTCGAGCCCGTAGTCTCGGCCAAAAATATCCCCACAGAACCCGCATAAACGGGTTTGGGTCTGTCTACCTTCCCGGACGAAACTCTGCACTTCGGCATAGCTTCGTCCGGGTTTCTCTCTGCCAAAGCAGAGAGTTCGACAGAAGTCACACACAGTCAGAGACTGTGTATTGACTGCCCATATTTAATAGTCGCCCCACGCGGGATGTATGTGGCACATGGCCGAGTTTACCGTAGGCTCGGCCAAAAAATATTCCCTTAGAACCCGTATAAACAGGTTCCGGGTCTGTCTACCTCCCCGGACGAAACTTAGCCCTTCGGCAAAGCTTCGTCCGGGTTCCTCCCTGCCAAAGCTGAGAGTTCGACAGAAGTCGCACACAGTCAGAGACTGTGGGTCGACTGCCGATATTTAACAGTCCCCCCACGAGGAATGTATGTGCCACAGGGCCGAGTTTAACGTGGGTTTCTCCGAGCCCGTAGGCTCGGCCCCAAAATATGACCTTAGAAAATAATATTACCTTAGAACCCGCATAAGAGGGTTTGAGATCTGTCTACCTCCCCGGACGAAACTTTGCCCTTCGGCAAAGCTTCGTCCCGGTTCCTCCCTGCCAAAACTGAGAGTTCCACAGAAGTCGCACACAGTCAGAGACTGCAGGTCGACTGCCCTGCTTTAGGAGGTCTCGCAGGTTAGTATTTATTAAGGAGGAAGAGTTCATTCTAATGTAGATAGATCACCATAAGAAATGTTCACCACAAAGGATGGTTAGTCCACTCTAATATGAACTAACCCAGATCAAGAAACCGCCCAAGTGCCGGATGTGACGGGACAGCAAGCGAACCTCCTCGACCCTTTTTCTAACATGCTGCCCTGACAAATGCACAGAAAAAGGTTTAACCCAATTGTCACGTCAGACCATTCCCTAGTCAGTGTCCATAAACCAATCACATCCCCTGATTTACCGTTCCATAGAACGGTTTTTCGCTACGCGAAGGTAGACTGGGACAACTTTCGCCCCTGTATGACAGCAGCTCCTCCCCAAACTTTCTTCAAACATGCTACCCCCAAAACAGCTGCCCCAGTCTCCGAATGGATTCTTTCTCGAGTGGATTATTTTATACCCCACCAAAAAATCCAGCAAAAATAAAAAAAAACAACAAAAAGCAAACAGTCAGCCCTGGTTTTCCCCTGATTGCGCTGCATCTATAGTTCACCGGAACAACTACTTCGAAAGCTATCACAACGACTGCTATATTCTGGCCCTTACTACATCCAGAACCGTCCACAATCGCTGTAAGAGAGTTCCGGAAAACGCAAAGTGCAGCTTCGCGCGAGCTGTCTAGGGAAAACAAATTGGATCACATGAATTCTGGAAGATCATCAACCGAATTATAAACTGAGGCAAAGCGGCTGCACTCACTATTATAAATGGTTCCTCGACAGACAAGGCGAAGCTTTTCGTCTCGATCTTTGCCTTAAACTCAACGTTAGATGACAAAAGCCACCACCTTCCCAACTTCCTACGTCTCACTCAGTAATATACTGATTTCAGCAATAGAAGTCTCGACCCCGCAAAAGCCACTGGCCCAGACAAAATTCCAGTGGTCTTGTGCGCCTCCGAGTCTTTGTTGGAGAATAATTATTTCCTACCCTACACCCTCTTTCTCACAAGCGGGATGTGGTAAGCCTGTCACTGCTTTATCGCTACTAACATGGAGAGTGTTCGAATGAAGTATATTCCTTGATTACGTCAGGTCTAACATTGACGGCAAGCACCCGCCATATTACTTACATAGTAACAGACCGCCGACATTCCCTCTGTATTCCATGAGCGAGAAATTCCACTTAAACAGCCTGTTCCTAAGAACCACTTCCTTGTGGAACAAACTTCCAACAGGATGTTTGCCTGATCACTAAAATCTTAAGCTGTTCAACCGTTATCTTCCGTCCTATCCATATAAATTACCCCTTAACATAACCCTCTACCTCGAGTGGCGTCGGGCCTTGTAATGGGTGAACCGGACTGTGAAAAAATCCATCAAACATTATACAGTAAAAATTTCAGATTAAATGCAGCTGATAAGTACGTCAGGGGACATATTTATTGATCAGTCCTCATTAATACCCACGTATCTATCTATCTATCTATCTATCTATCTATGTTTGTTCATCTATCTATCTATCTATCTATCTATGTATCTGTATTGCTGATTCTGTTCCCTATCTATCTATCTATCTATCTATCTATCTATCTATCTATCCTTAAGTTTGTTCATCTATCTATCTATCTATCTATCTATTTTAGAGAAACGAGGCCTCAATTTTAGACAGTATGCATTATGTCTACCAGCCCGCGTACACGAGGAAAATTAATAAAGTAAAGGTTATCTTCGACAAGGATCGAACCTGCGTCTCCCCTTTGTAGGACAAACTACTGTCTAATCCGGATGGCTTTAGACTATTCGGCCAGGGAGAGCCACACAGTCCAGCCCAAACCACTTAACCCTTTGAGTCTTGACCACCGGTGTACCGGTGGTAGAGAAAAATGACTTAATGCCCAGTCACCGGTTGAACGGTGGTAGAGAAAAATGACTTAATGTCCAGTTACCGGTTGAACGGTGGTAGAGAAAAATGACTTAATGCCCAGTCACCGGTTGAACGGTGGTAGAGAAAAATGACTTAATACCCAGTCGTCGGTTGAACGGTGGTAGAGAAAAATGATTTAATACCCAGTCGTCGGTTGAACGGTGGTAGAGAAAAATGATTTAATGCCCAGCCACCGGTTGAACAGTGGGTAAACACTTGTAACTATTTTTATATCTACCGTGAAAGATTACATACCAATTATTTGCGAATTTTGATTCAGGAGCTCAGATATAAGGGTTAAAGCCCATATCTGCTCAGCTTTCTATCCGAAATGTAAACAAAGCAATTCCTAAAGAATTAATGCAATGATTCTTCTTTTATGTGCCGTGTCCCTTCAGGACGTAGGCGATCATATTCCTCCACATCCTCCTGTCTCTCGTAGCTTTTAACAAGTTTTGCCTTTTGGCTATTTCTGCCAAACTTTGTCCTACCATCCATTTGCTCATGTCCATCAAGTATGTTACGCACTGTTTTCCTCTGTCCGTCTTTCCCTCAATCTGTCCTGTGAGTATCAGATTTTCCAAGCCCTCCTTCCTCATTACGTGCCCCAGAAATTTCAAATGCCTCTTTCCGATGTTAAATATACATTTACTTTTGGTTTCCAGGGTATTTTTGGGAAAATAATTGCGTCTTGTAAGCCGGAAAATACGGTATGTTATGTGAGTTACAGTTAAGATTTTTATAGATACGGATGTTCATACACGTCATTATCAGAAAATAAGAGCTATAACTATAGTAAATTTAAAGCGAAAGTATCTAAAATTCGATAAAAACATTATTTTAGGTACCTCTCTTATTAGGTACCTCTCTTATTATTATCATAATGAAAGAGGTACCTATAATAATTATAAGTACCTTTCTTATTATGAAGTGCTATGGTATTTTATTTTTTATTAATTTTTATATCATCTCAGTAATTATTTGCATTATTTACATTACTCGGACTTTTATCTTCATCTTCAGTGCCATATTCACAACGTTTCGGCCGTTGTAAGCTCCGGCTTTCTTCAGGTGATTGGACTTTTGAACTAAAGCATTTATTTCGTACACCGGGGTAGATTGTTTTGTTCCACGTGGCATGCCACTTCCGGATGATTCAATCTAGCCCGGTGGACGAAATAAATAGTTCGGTTCAAAATTCCAACCACCTGAAGAAAGCTGAAGTGTACTACAGCCGAAACGTTGTGATTATGGCAATGAAGATGAGGGTAACAGTCCAAGTAATGTAAATAATGCAAGTAATCATAATACCTCATCTCAGAGATATAGCCAGTTAGGAAATTTTAAAATTATTTTATGAAATTGTTATAGTATTTTAAATTTTATTATTAATTATTTTTTCAGACGTAAAGCTATAAAGCGAAGGTATCTGGAAATCAATAAAATATTAGATTGTTTAAAATATTTGCTAATTTTTAAAAGTCACTGGGGAGTTAAAAAAGGAAAAAAAACAAAGCGTTCACTTAGAATTTGTAAAATTTACATCACTTCTGTTCCTCCATATATAACTTTTCTAAGTGTCTAGCTGTTATTAAACCAATCAACACGTTAATAACAACTCCCCGTGGTAAAGAAATACTTTTCTACTACGGTTTTTTTATGCTAAAAGTAATTTTTTTTCAAATCAGATTAATTAAACATTAAATTTCTTAATTTTCTTCAAATAACGTTTCAACAAAGTATATGTTATTTTTTGCAAGATCGTTACCTGAATGAATTCTTGTCGCTAAACTGAAAGGAAAGCCTTTCAACATATCCGCCATAGTTGTGTATGCACCGACAGCACAAAGTACGGAAGAAGAAATCGAAAACTTCTACTTTAAGCTAGACAATGCCAACGCTCAGTGTAAATCGCAAGAGATTATAATTGTCATGGGAGACTAGAATGTCAAAGTAGGCAATGCGCGGTATGGTGAAATAGCTGGCAAATACGGACTAGGAACACGCGATGAACGCGGGGAAAAATGGGTCCAGTGGTCTATGTCCAGGTAGTAGCCAATACCCGGTTTCAAGGACACCCAAGACAAATATGGACACGGAGAAGCCCAGAAGAAACGACAAACCAAATCGACTACATAATTATCAACAAGATATTCAGGAATGCAGCTGTACACTGCAAATCCTATCCAAGTGCTAACTGCGGAAGTGACCACCTTGTTATATATCATTTACGTTGTTACGTTGCGCAGATCAGTACAAAAATTTTAGCGATTGCGCAGTTCAGTGTTGCCAACATTGTGTGAAAATTTTGTGTGAATTGATTGGACGGTTTTTGAAATATTAGAAAAAAGTTATCTCGAAAATAATTTGGCACGCAGTGTATATATATATATATATACATATATATATATATATATATATATGCATGTATATATATATATATATATATATATATATATTTGGGCCGCAACATTACTTTCAGTTATGTTTCGTTGACTATGATATACTTCGTTGCAGAACTTACAGATATATTCTGTGTATTTTGGCAGCAAATGTTCTTTGAGTTAAATATTATTGAAGGCAACAGACATTTTCTGTCGATTAATTTACGTTGCAATTCATGTTGCTCAACTGCTTTCTCGAGAGCCTGTACTTTATAATAATAAAGTTTTCTATAGGGTTGAGGTCAGGAGATTGGGGCGGCCATGTCATAACACTCACCTGCTTCTCATCAAAGTATTCCTTCATCAATTTTGATTTGTGACAGGGAGCATTATCCTGCATAAAAATGAGCTTGGTGGGGTCGATTTACAACCTTTCAGCAGAAGGGAGCAGACAAGACTCTAAAATTCTCTTGTACTGCTCGCTCCTGAGGGTCTTTTCAATAGGTTTTAAGAAACCAGTTCCATGAAAAGAAAAGCATCCCCAGAACATTATACTGAACGGATTCTTGACATTACTTACTGCTAAATTCAAAGAGCTTTCAAACCTTCTTCTTCAGATTTTACATCGCTTATCCTTTGAATTTAGGTCAACTTTCGTTTCATCGGAGAAGAGACCATTTAGTAAAAAAAAATCAGATGAGCCACTTTTATCAAATAGCAGTGTATATATATATATATATATATATATATATATATATATATATATATATATATTTTATGAAAAACTTGGTAATCCGTATTGGTAGACCCATGGAGGATAAAATCCAGAGAGCTCAATGTAAATTCAGATTAAATAATTTAAATAAAAACAGACCACTTTAAGTTTCCATGTAATAAATTATTTCACCACAGCAAAGGGATGTGGTGAAATAATTTATTACATGGAACCTTAAAGTGGTCTGTTTTTATTTAATATATATATATATATATATATATATATATGTCCTCTCCAATATGTAGTGTCTTTTCTATCTCGTAAGCCGTTGTTAATGTGTTCGTTACGAATGGGTGTTTCACGGAGGTGGCCTTGTGCCAACTCCCGGTTAGATATAAATTCATGCACTCGATTGTACGCATGCTCAGCGCATTTAATAGACTCGCAATTGTTGACATTCGGAAGGCACCCCAGCCGCTCACCGATTTTTTCTTTTTTTACTCTTATTTTTTTTTTTGTTTTTCTTACCAAACGCTTTCCTCTGTCTGTCCTATATAAACCCTCCGCGGTTTTATCCTCTGCTATCCCACCGCTTCTTAAATCAGTCCCTACCATACCTGCCTCACCCCTGTTAAATCTGTCCGCTCTCCCGTCGGCAGTCAGCGATAACAAGTACTTCCGGCTTCATGTCGGACAAGACATTGGTCGGCATGCGCCAAACTGTCGACTCTGGTCATTGAACCTTAGAAGAAATCCCTATTTGACGAATCGTTCATCTGTCAGCCGGTGTTAAGCATTTCTGATTGATAAGTTACTTTGCAAATGTGGTTAATAAAAATTTTCTTGTTAAACATTTTTTTCAAAAAAAAAAACATGTTTTTTAAAATTTCTTGAGCTGTCTCTTTTTCTCGTGTGCGAAGCCTGTTCACTTTGTCAGCGTGATTCGTCTAAGTCAGTTGCTTGCCGATCTAACCGTCTACCCGGCTGGCTACACAGTTTTCTTGACATTTGAAGTCGAAAAAACAGCAGTGTATGTGGGCACGGCCGGGTATCAACCGTGTGGTCACCCGCTACCGTATGCCCCATATTACATGTCCTAATGAGATGACTATTAAATTCTTTTATTATTATTATTATTTGATGAGGTGCAAAAAATGCTTTTTAAAAATTGGAAAAAAGGTCAAAGAGAACTCTCTTCAACCTGGCACATGACCCCCTTCACGTCGCGTGGCAAAATCGATTAGGAATCCGAGGGCAAACTCATTAGTAAATTCAGTTTGGCTTAAATATCCGAACCTGTTAAAAAACACGAAAAGAATATGTCCGTTGAATGTTGTAAATAAAATTATATGACAAGGAATATGGCTCAGTCTATAAATATATTGAATTTATTGTATTTCTAAAAGTTCATCTTTATTTAAATATATATTGTTAAATATAACAGACAATGAATGTCTGCTATGTTTGATCATGAGCCGTTCTAAAATACGTATGTTTGCTTTAATTTTGGGTGAAAATAAAGACAAAAATTGTCCAACATTTGGATATTTTTTTACTTAGTTGGTTTTTTTTTCTAAGTTTTCCCTTTTGTCAGCAATCTTCAAAAAAAAATATACACACATTTAAGCAACGATATTCACCATTAAAGATGACATTCTGTTATGTTGACATAGAAGATTATGTGACGATAACGGTCGCTGAATAGCAGACGCAGGTCGTAAATTCATGATGCGGTTCTATGACGTCGTACCACGCGAGAGACCAAAATATTAACAACAGAAGCGTATGTCAATACACATTTGAAACTAGTGACAACACATTACATTGTATTTAGATATATGGTTCTGTTGTTAATATTTCGGTCTCTCGCAATGGTACGACGTCATAAAACCGCATCTCCTATTTCGCGCCCGTTATCGTCGCATATCAATCTTTTATGTCAATATAACAGAATATCATCTTTGATAGGTGAATATCTTTGTTTAAATGTCCATATATATACGACTCTGAAGATGGGTTATTTTGAGCATGAAAGCTTAGATCAAGGACGAACTTAATAAAAAATATCAAATGTTGACAAAAGGAAACATAGTTTCATTTTCTTTTACCCGAAATTTTAAAGCAACCATATGAAGTTTAGAACGGCCCAAGATCAAACATAATAGACATTCGTTGTCAAAATTATAATTATTTTTCAATATGTTTAATTAAAGATATTGAACTAGATGTCATACCATTCGATTTTCAGACAAGTTTAAGATATTCCATATATCTAGCATTTGTTAAATTTTTCTAGGATTGCCACCTCGCTAAAATGAAGGTATGGGATTTCGTAACTAGAGTACCGCCCACTCTGGGGATAATTCATAGAGTTCTAGGATTCTCTTAGTAAAAAAAAATATCCAAATGTTGGACAATTTTTGTCTTTATTTTCACCCAAAATTAAAGTAAACATACGTATTTTAGAACGGTTCATGATCAGACATAATAAACATTCATTGTCTGTTATATTTAACAATATATGTTTAAATAATGATCTGCTGCCCCAATACAATAAATTCAATATCTTTCTAGACTGAGCCATATTCCTTGCCCTTAAGTATTTACAACATGCTACATATTCTTTACCCCGTTTAACAGGTTCGGATATTTAAGCCAAACTGAATTTACTAATGAGTTTGCCCTCGGATTCCTAATCGATTTTGCCACGCGACGTGAAGGGGGTCATGTGCCAGGTTGAAGAGAGTTCTCTTTGGACTCCCTCCAGGTAAAAGCATTTTGCATCTCATCAAATAATAATATTAAAAGAATTTAATGGTCATCTCATTAGGATATGTATATATATATATATATATATATATATATATAATAAAGGTTGATAATTTAACATTCTTGCTGTTTTTTTAGATATTGCCACCTTTAACTAAAATGAAAGTCATTTCACAATTTCGCAACTCAAATATTTGTATCCAAATCTGGGATAATTCCCTAAAAACTGAAAAAAGCCTAAAAAGCTGAATTAAATCAATTTTATTCTTAAATATAAATATATATATCTTGTGGATGGTGAATGATTTCCCAGCCTACAACCTCTTTCGCCATAGACAAAACGTTGCTAACCATTCGCTGCTCTATCGCTATTTCCATGGAAAATGTTCGGTAGTTCGAAACGCCAGCAACTTAAAGTAATAATAACAGATACTCTGGCCAGTAAGGAATTTATTTTATTCGTATTGAATCCACGTTGACACGAGCGTCCTGGGTAAGAAAGACAAACGACATCCGCGTCGTGGGTAAGACGATAAACTGCGTCCGCGTCACGGGTAAGGCGATAAACTACATCCGCGTCCTGGGTAAGACGATAAAATGCATCCGCGTCCTGGGTATGACGATAAACCACGTCCGCGTCCGGGGTAAGAGGATAAACTACATCCGCGTCCTGGGTAAGACGATAAACTATATCTGCGTCCTGGGTATGACGTTAAACTATGTCCGCGTCCTGGGTAAGACGATAAACTACCCCTGCGTCCTGAGTAAGAGGATAAACTACGCCCGCGTCCTGGGTAAGACGATAAACTACATCCGCGTCCTGGGTAAGACGATAAACTACGTCCAACAACAAGGCCTCTGATCAGGAGGTTTTGAGGAGCGTCGAACTGTGATACTATTTAGCGGTCGCATGAAAATTAAAAGCGAGAAATAATTAAGGCGAGAAGAAGCTATCACGAAAAGACATACTGAGCGATGTTAGTTTTTTTAACAAAGAAAAGTGGTCAAGATTTTATTTTCATTTGTGAAGAAAAGTATTTTTCACAGAAGATAGGAAATTCGTAAGACCTCAGATCTGTCGGAATTAATTTATGCTATGACGCGGCGAAAGAAGATAGTAATCTGCCCATGGCAATAATGAAAATTTCAAATTGGTCAAGTGGCCTACGAAACACAGCTGGAAGATAATAGTAATAAGGTCACGCACTGACTGAGAAAGGCATCAGCTGAGGCCACCCGCAGAGAAAAAGGAAGAGAAAAGAATAAACCATTAAGTATCTTTCGGAGATATTATTTGTTTTTGGAAAGAGACCACCTGTTTTATTGTCCAGACCGGGACATGATAAAAGTTTGTTGCCGGGACAGATAATTGGCGACAGAGTACGAAGACGTACAGTTAACAACCCATTCGACGCTGGCGAAAATCTCGTTGATAAATTCCAGAGGACATTCGGTTAAGATAAAGATTAAGGACCACACTACGAGTCGTAGAGGTCTGGTGTAGGGAAAAGAAAGAAAAGAAAAAAAGGAAGATATTATTTCCCTTTGAGCGATAATTGTAAACACCCGCGCTGCCGAGCGTCATTGGCTGAGTGGTGGCGTGAGCGGTGGGCGAAGGTAAACACATGAGAAGGAGGGGAGGCCTGTTGACGCCTCTGAGGGGATTGGTGTGAGATACCACTGTGAGAGAGAAGGGAAACCCGTGGACGCCTTCTGAGGGGATTGGTGTGAGATACCAATATGAGAAAGGAAGAATTTGGGAGGACGATTCCCTTAAGAACCCCTCTGAGGCAGAAACTAATGGACTTCCAAAAATGGAAAGTGATAAATTTTCCTATCCGAAAACAAAGAAAATCCTTATTGTGGATTTAGAATTATCGAGGAACTCAAACCCCGACAAGCCCACACCTGGTTTTGGTCGGCGTCCATATAAACAGAGTCGCATCGAGTAGACGGCAGTTGGAGTTGGAGTTAGAGAGTTCGGCAGAGTTCCGAAGAGACGCAGACGCAGGCAGAGTTGAGCTGTGAGCTCTGAGTCCAGCCTCGCAGGAAGCTGACTGAAGATCCACGCATTCCAACTTCGACTTCTAACCAAAAACAATTTATTTTTGAAGAAAGACTTAGACTCACATCACCAAAACAAGTTTTACGAATATTGCTTGAAGATACAAAAAAAAACAAAACAAAACAAAACAAAAAAAACAGTTCATTGAAAAACCACTTAAGATATTAAGACTCGCCTAACAAACGCAAAGTGTCACGTATCCATATTAGCGGTTTGGGAGAAAGACCAGTCCTGTATTCAGCAACCAGATATAAAAATATTTGTTATTCTTTTTTTAACACATTTGTACTTTTCGAGTTGTTACTTTATTTTCTTTTACATATACTTGTGCGATGTCACCTTTGTTCGAATTCGACTTGCATTACGGCCCGGGGACTGGCTGATTTCGTCTACCTAAGATCAAATCACAACGTGGGTAGGTTAGACTAGAAATCAAAGCAGTTACTTCGGTAACCAGACGTTGGAGGCGAGCTAGGAACGACAAAGCTGATACCGAATCTAACCAGATTCCCATCCGAATCAGCCAAGGGTTAGAACGTCGCATTTGGTGCCGCGACCAATACCAAGTCACATTGGTCGTCACAGGACGGCAACGGGCGTGAGAGAGGACGTCACAGAAACACCTCTTAATAGCTGGTGTTCTCAGGCCCACCCTGACTCGGGGTGGTAGCACCTGTTAGGGTCTCAGCTATGGGCAAAGCACTACGAAAGTGTAAAAATAGGTTTTAATACCAGAATTATTTGTAAAAGAATATTACCAACAATACAATATTGTAAAGAAAAAATGTAACGAATTCTCAGTCAGGAAGTCTATAAAGTCAGTGCGAAATAAAAGTTCAATTAAAAGTTTAGAATGTAAAAGAACTGTATTTTTAGCAAAGTATCCCGTAGCCATTTTTAAGTTGTGCAAATATCATCGATGTATCTTTAAATTATCGTCAACCCTTTATGAATTATTTAAAGGCGTAACATAGTTTAGATTGTAAGAAGTTATTTATGGTATACGGTGTTTACTCATTCAAGTGTAGCAATTGATATATTCTTTGGAAAAAAATAATACGTACCTGGCTTCTGTCGGGAAGTATTAATATTAGATTAGGCCCCAGTATATCTCCTTCGGGAGAAGGCTGCGGATATTACGCGGTACCTAAAGGAGAATTGCCGAGGGGGTTTGAGTAATTTCCCACGATATTGAAAGTAAAGCCCACATGAAACAACGGCCTTGTGTCACATTCGGTAGGGAGGCGGTTGCATTGAAAAATCCCCGTATTCTTTGGAATAAAACCAGTAAAAAAAAAAAAACAGCGATTCTCAAAACGTGTCCCGTATCTACGGGTGCGTGATTCAGCATTAAAATGCAGGATAATCCCGCATTTTGAGGGATACTTGGCAACCCTAGATATTTTCGTCCTCACTTCATGAATCCTTGTGTGATACACGGCTTCGGTTAATAAATATCTCTCCACCAGTATTTTAGCCTTCTCGACTTGTATTCCATTCCGACAGAATACCTCACTTCATGAATCCTTGTGTCATACATTGCTTCGGTTAACAGGGTTATGGGCGCTGAGATAAAACAGGGCATAACCGTCTTAAGTAAATGTATGGCGGAACAGTTTTTAGGAGAAACAGCAAAAAGACAAAATTTGAAAAGTGCTACAAGGCACAGAAAGTTGTGGAGAGCCCCAATCATCTACATTCTGAGGGGACCCGGGACAAAAATAAGAAGTTTTGCATGACATTCCTAGAGAATACCGCATTTCATTTCATGCAAAGCTTCGCGTATATATACAATAGGTTAGTCTGTTTTTTGTTTTTCTCTCTCAAGAAAATGTCCAAAGGCCACTCAAAGTTACTGAATAAGAATTTTGTAAGGGTGTAACAGAAAGAGAAGGAGGGTGGGGTGCATATTATGAGGATATGTAGGATATGCGTTCATATTGTAATGGTCGAGGACACATAATGTTGGGAGTCTGTTTCATAAAGTAACAGTTTTAGGGGAAAAGCTGTCTGATTGGATTACGAAAGGAATACGAAAAGAATGTGGTTGATTTGATTCCGTGAACGTGACATAGCTGGTCTTAGATGAGAAGGTCCGAATTGGAGGAAATAAAGAGTGTGGCTCGTTTAAACATTTCCAATAGAAAGGGAAATCTGACGGAATATTCCTGAATTATTCTTGATTTTGAAGGAATATTACTGAATTTCTGAATTATTCGTGAATTTGATGGGATATTCCTGAATTATACCTGAATTATTCCTGAATTTGAATGAATATTCATGAATTCTTCCATTATTCGTGAATTTGACGGAATATTCCTGAATTCTTGAATTATTCGGAAATTTGACGTAATAATCCTGAATTCTTGAATTATTCCTCAATTTGACGTAATATTCCTGAATTCTTGAATTAGTCGTGAATATGACGTAATGTTCTTGAAGTTTAGAATTATTCGTAAATTTGATAGAATATTCTTGAATTCTTGAATTATTCGTCAATTTCACGTAATATTCCTGAATTGTTGAATTATTCGTGAAATTGACGGAAACTTCTTGAATTCTTTTATTATTCGTGAAGTTGAGGTAATATGCCTGAATTCTTGTATTATTCGTGAATTTGACGTAATATTAATGAATTCTACAAATATTCGTGAATTAGACGCAATATTCCTGAATACTTGAATTATTTGTAAAATTGACGGAATATTCTTGAATTCTTGAATTATTCGTGAAGTCGTGAGAATATTCCTGAATTCTTGAATTATTCGTGATTTTTTCGGAATATTCCCGAATTCTTGAATTATCCGCGAATTAGATGCAATATTCTTGAATTCTTGAATTATTTGTGAATTTGACGTGATATTCCTGAATTCTTTAATTATTTATGAAGTTGACAGAATATTTTTATATTCTTAAATTCTTGAAGCATTCAATTGACGGAAAATTCTTGAATTTCTGAATTATTCGTGATTTTGACGTAATATTCCTGAATTCTTGAATTATTCGTAAATTTGACGTAATATTCCTGAATTATTGAATTATTTGTGAAATTGACGGAATATTTTTGAATACTTGAATTAGCCGGGAAATTAGCGGAAAATTCTTGAATTCTTTAATGATTTGTGAATTTTATTGAATATTCCTGAATTCTTGCATTATTCGTGAATTCGTGAGAATATTCCTGAATTCTTGAATTATTCGTGAATGTTTCGGAATATTCCCGAATTCTTGAATTATTTCTGAATTTGACGTGATATTCCTGAATTCTTAAATTATTCGCGAATTCGTTGGAATATTCCTGAATTCTTGAATCATTCGTAAATTTGAGGGAATATTCTTGAATTCTTAACTTATTCGTGAATTTGACGTAATTTTCTTGAATTCTAGAATTATTCGCGAATTTGACATAATATTCCTTAATTCTTGAGAATTTGCCGTAATATTCCTGAATTTTTTAATTATTCGTGAATTTAACCGAATATTCTTGAATTCTTGAATTATTCGTCATTATGACGTAATATTCCTTAATTCTGGAATTATTTGTGAATTTGTCGGAATTTCGTGAATTCTTGAATTATTTGTTAATTTGACGTAATATTCCTGAATTCTTGAATTATTCGTTAATTCGTGAGAATATTCCGGAATTCTTGAATTATTCGTGAATTTGACCCAATATTCTTGATTTCTTGAATTATTTGTGAATTTGACGCAATATTCCGGAATTCTTGAATTATTCGGGAATTTGACGTAATATTCAAGAATACTTGAATTATTCGTGAAGTTGAGTAAATATTCCTGAATGCTTGAATTATTCCTGAATTCGACGCAATATACATAGATACTTGAATTATTCCTGAAATTGAGGCAATATTCCTGAATTCTTGAATTATTCGTGTATTTGAAGGAATTTTCCTGAATTGTGGAATTATTCGTGAATTCGACGAATTCGTGAATTTGACGTAATATTCGACAATTATTTACTTATTCGTGAAATTGTCGGAAAATAATTGAATTATTTACGGATTTGTGAATTATATTGAATATTCCTGAATTCTTGCATTATTCGTGAATTTGACGTAATATTGTCTGAATTCGTGAATTTGACGGAATATTTCTACATTCCTGTATTATTCGTGGGAATATTTCTGAATTCTGGAATTATTCGTGAATTTGACGTGATATTCTTGAATTCATAAATTATTCACGAAATCGTGGGAATATTGTTGAATTCTTAAATTATTCGTGAATTTTTCGGAATATTCCCGAATTCTTGAATTATTCGTGAATTTCACGTGATATTCTTGAATTCATGAATTATTCGGGAATTTGACGTAATATTCCTGAATTCTTGAATTATTCGTGAATTTGCCGTAATATTCCTGAATTTTTTAATTATTCGTTGAGAGAATATTTTTAAATTCTTGTAGCATTCGTGCATTTGACTTAATATTTCTGAATTATTGAATTATTGGTGAAATTGACGGAAAATTCTTGAATTCTTTTTGAATTTTACGGAATATTCCGGAATTTTTTAAATTTTCATAAATTGAACGGAATTTTCAGGAAATTCTTGAATTATTCCTGAATTTTTCGGAATACTCCTGAATTCTTGTATGATTTGGAAATCTTACGTAATGTTACTGAATTCTTGAATTAATCGCGAATTAGACGCAATATGCTTGAATTCTTGAATTATTCGTGAATTTAGCGTAATAGTCCTGAATTATTGAATTATTTGTGAAATTGACGGAATATTTTTGAATACTCGAATTATTCGGGAAAGTGACGGAAAATTCTTGAATTCTTTAATGGTTTGTGAATTTTACGGAATATTCATGAATTCTTGCATTATTCGTGTATTCGTGAAAATATTCCTGAATTCTTGAATTATTCGTGAATGTTTAGGAATATTCCCGAATTCTTGAATTATTCGTGAATTTGACGTGATATTCTTGAATTCATAAATTTTTCGCGAATTCGTGGGAATATTACTGAATGCTTGAATTATTCGGGAATTTGATGTGATATTACTGAATTCTTGCATCATTTGTGAATTCTTTGCAATATTCCTGAATTCTTGTATTATTCGCGAATTTGACGGAATATTTTTGAATTCTTAAATTATTCGTGAATTTTACGGAATTTTCATGAATTCTGGAATTATTCGTGAATTTGACGGAATATTCCTGAATTCTTGAATTATTCGCGAATTTGACGGAATATTCTTGAACTCTTGAAGTATTCGTTAATTTGACGTAATATCCATGAATTATTGGATCATTCGTGAAATTGAGGGAATATTCTTGAATTCTTTATCAATTCGTGAGAATATTCCTGAATTCTTGAATTATTCATCTATTTTTCGGAATATTCCTGAATTCTTGAATTATTCGTAATTTTGACGTAATATTCATGAATTCTTCAATTATTTGTCAATTCGTGGGAATATTCCTGAATTCTTGTATTATTCGGGAATTTACGGGAATATTCTTGAATTCATAAATTATTCGCGAATTAGTGGAAATATTACTGAATGCTTGAATTATTCGTGAATTTGACGTAATATTCCCGAATTCTTGAATTATTCGTAAATTCGTAGAAATATTGCTGAATTCTTGAATTATTCGTGAATTTTACGGAATATTCTTTAATTCTTGCATTATTCCTGAATTTGACACTATATTCCTGCATTCTTGAATTATTCCTGAATTTGACGGAAATTCTTGAATTAGTCGTGAATTCGTCGGAATATTCCTGAATTCTTGAATTATTCGTGAATTTTTCGGAATATTCTTGAATTCTTGAATTATTCGTGAACGCGTGAGAATATTCCCAAATTCTTGAATATTCGGGAATTTGATGTGATATTGCTGAATTCTTGAATTATTTATTAATTCGTGGTAATATGCCTGAATTCTTGAATTATTTGCGAATTTGACGGAATATTCATGAATTCCTGAATTATTCGTGAATATTCATGAATTTGTCGCAATATTCCTGTATTATTGACGAATTATTCGTGAATTTGACGGAATATCCTGAATACTTGAATTATTCGTAAATTTGACACAATATTCCTGAATTATGAATTATTCGTTAATTTGACGGAAATTCTTGAAGTCTTGAATTATTAGTCAGTTTGGCGTAATATTCCTGAATCTTTGAATTATTGGTGAAATTGAGTGAATTTGACGGAATATTCATGAAGTCTTGTATTATTCGCTAATTTGACTGAATATTCCTGAATTGTCGAATTATTCGTGAAATTGAAGGAATATTCCTGAATACTTGAATTATTCGTAAAATTAACGGAATGTTCTTGAATTTTTGAATTATTCCTGAAATCGTGAGAATATTCTTGAATTCTTGAATATTTCATGAATTTTTCGGAATATTCCCGAATTCTTAAATTATAAGTGAATTTGACGTAATATTCCTGAATTCTTGAATTATTCGCGAATTAGACGTAATATTCTTGAATTCTTGAATTATTCGTGAATTTGACAGAATATTTTTAAATTCTTGAATTATTCCTGAATTTGACGTAATATTCCTGAATTCTTGAATTATTCGCGAATGTGACGGAATATTCCTGAATACTTGAATTATTCGTGAATTCGTGGGAATATTCCTGAATTCTTGAATTATTCGTGAATTTGAGGGAATATTCTTGAATTCTGAACTCATTCGGGAATTTGACGTAATTTTCTTGAATTCTTGAATTATTCGTGAATTTGACATAATATTCCTGAATTCTCGATTATTTGTGAATTTGTCGGAATATTCCTGAATTCTTGAATTATTCGTTAATTCGTGAGAATATTCTGGAATTCTTGAATTATTCGTGAATTTGACGGAATATGCTTGAATTCTTGAATTATTCGTGAATTTGACGGAATATTCTTGATTTCTTGAATTATTTGTGAATTTGACACAATATTCTCAAATTCTTGAATTATTCGTGAATTTGACGCCATTTACCTAAATACTTGAATTATTCGTGAATTTGACGCCATTTACCTAAATACTTGAATTATTCCTGAAATTGAGGGAATATTCCTGAATTGTTGAATTATTCGTGAATTTGACGCAATATTCCTGAATACTTTAATTATTCGTGAATTTGACGTAATATTCCTGAATTCTTGAATTATTCGTGAAATTTACGCAATTTCTTGAATTACATTTGAATTTGTCGGAAGATTCTTGAATTCTTGAATTATTCGTGAATTTGACAGAAAATTCCTGTCGGAATATTACAGAAATTTATAATTATTCTTGAATTGACGGAATATTCCTCAATTCCATAATTAATCCTAAATTTGGAAATTATTCGAGAATTTTACTGAATATTCCAGAATATTTATGATTTTGATGAAATATTCCGGAATTCCTGAATTATTCGTTAATTTGACAGAAAATTCTTGAATTTTACTGAATATTCCTGAATTAGTCGTTAATCTGACTGAATATTCCTGTATTTCTTGTAATGGGAAAGCCTTGTACTTGGATTCATTTTATGGGGAATTTTAGTTTAAAAACAATGAAATCGACCTTGCTTACGACCTTTAGAAGTTTAGGGAAAACTGGTTGCGGATGAAGATGAAACATCAAATGAGTTGAAATCAGTTTTTTTCTAAGATAATACTCCAATAATCGTAACAGTTGTAATAATGATGTAATTTTTCGAAGTTATTACTCCAAGCGTAATAACTCTGGTTGTATTGAGATCATCGATTAAAAATCTATAGAAAGTCGTTTTCATGATGCTTTACTTCAAG
Source organism: Acanthosepion pharaonis (assembly GCA_903632075.3). Taxonomy (NCBI): domain Eukaryota; kingdom Metazoa; phylum Mollusca; class Cephalopoda; order Sepiida; family Sepiidae; genus Acanthosepion; species Acanthosepion pharaonis. Next base: position 307,502 of record CAHIKZ030001828.1, on the reverse strand, counting down.
TGGTCTTTCCTAAACCTTTTAAAGTATCTACAGAAATTACTAAGGCTGAAGAATATATCGGCTGAAATACTGTGTTACAAAAGATAATGATAAAAGCAAAACCCCGAAAATATTTGGAATAATGAAAACACTTTCAGAGCTTTGAAAAATATTCAGAAGGTAGAAGAATACATCGGCTGAAAATTTGAATTAAAAACGATAACGATAAACGCAAAACCCCTAAAATATTTTGAATAATGCCAAATACTTACTTTCAGAGCTTGGAACAATATTCAGAAGGTCGAAGAATACATCGGCTGAAATTTTATATTAAATGTAACCTAGTCGAAGGAAGTAGATGCAAAAATATGTGGCAGTGTATCAATATTATAGAAATTTTGAGATTCACCAGAAGACGTAAATGATTTTTTAAAAATCCAGCCTATTATTTCTTAGCTTGAGATATTGATCTCTGATCGATTCATATTAGCAAGGAAGACAGCTGACAGCTTTTAAGATATAAGCATCCCCGAAACAATTATTACAAAAGATCGATACCTGAATCGCGTCTTCATAGACTACTCATCCTTAGTATCGATTCTCTTATGTTGTGTGTTCGACTTTAGGTCTCTTGACTTGTTCAGCTTTTGTCGAGTCTTTGCCTTTCTTGGCCTTCTATTACTTCTGTTTAGAAAGCACACGAGTCACTCTGCTTGTACCACGCAATATTTATTCAATCTTTATCATTATTGTTTTTTATTCAAATTTTCAGCCGATGTATTCTTCGGTCTTAGTAATTTCATTTGCTACTTTGAAAGGTTTAATAATGACTACATGAAGTCGTGCATCATAAAAAGAATTTTCTATTGAGTTTTTAGCGATGACCTCATTCTGTCGGAAGTCGAGACAACCAAAGTTATTACGTTTGGAGTATTATCTTCGAAAATTTACATTATTATTACGATTATTACGAAATTATTGGAGTACTATCCTAGAAAAAAAAACTGATTTCAAGTCATTTGATGTTTCATCTTCATCCGCAACCAATTTTGTCTAAACTTGTAAAATTGGCTCCCTTCAAAATATAAATATGGCTATATTCCCTCTTGCGTTATTATCTGTACAGATAAGTGACTCGTGATGACAAGTGGATATTTTAGAAGAATATTAAGCCACGGGTGTGCTTGTAGCGTAATAGTTATCGGCGACGAAATTTAAATCCAGTCAATTCATTCATCAGACGCTAATACCTTGGGAACAAGTTTTTTTCCAAACTCTGTTTAGTCTAAAAGAAATGTATTGAGATTTCAGTTTATATATTGATTATGATATAGAATTAACCCCCCCACTTTATATCCACATTATAATTTCTTGTTTGTTTATCAAATTCTTATATAACACTTACTAATTAACTACTAAATCATTGTGTGCATTGCTTGGGCGTCGCGTGTCCTGTAACCCATGAGAGTAGTTAGAGTACCACGTGAACTGCAGCCGTAGCATCAGTGGTGATTGTAGGGAAAGGTAACCTGACGGAACCCATCCCTTTTCAGACTGGTTTTGAATTTAGAGTTTTCCTTCTCATATGTTGATTACAATCTCAAGGCAAAAGAGTCTCGCCTGATGAGCGTAGATGGAAGAATGTGGATTTATCGCATTTTTCCAAGAGTATTATCGTCTGGTGAATGTAACCGAATCGACCGGATTTAAGTTTCGGAGCCGATATCTATTACGCGACAAGCACGCCCGTTGCTTGATATTCTTGTAAAATATCCTTGTCATCACGGTTATTATCAAAGATCGATACCCGAATCGCGTCTTCATAGACTACTTATCCTCAGAATCGATTCTCTTATGTTTATGATTTCGAATTTAGGTCTTAGCGTCTCTTGACTTGTTCAGCCTTTGTTAAGTCTTTGCCTTTTTTTGAGCTTCTTTTACTTCTGTTCAGAAAACACATGAGTCACTCTGCTTATACCACGCAATATTTATTCAGTCTGAGGTTTTTTTTTTTTTTTTTTTTTTTTTTTTTTGCTTAGTCTAAAAGAAATGTAATGAGATGGATTAGGATTACCGATTAAATGCTAACCCAAATATTTGAAACGTCGGAACTTAACATTTTATCCATTCTAATATTCGACCAGTTACTCACCGCCAGTATATTCTATCTGTCCCTCGCAGAGTTCTCAACCGAATGGCATCCTTACATTCTCTGTCTATAAAATCTGAGAGACTGTCCTGCGACTGCTTGGGACAGTTCTTTATTTCTAAAGAATCAATGGATTTTTTTTATTTTTAATCCGATATATATATATATATATATATATATATATATATATATATATATACCGAAGACGTTTTTTTTTTGTGGATATCCGTATTTTTGTTTCCGGTTTTGGATTGGATTTCAGGTTCCTTCTAAAAAAATTTTCTGTCTCTTTCGCTTCCAGTAGCCTATTGCGTTTTAGTGGCGTCATCGCCTTGCTTAGGGTAAACTGATACAAACACACACAAACACGGTATCCGGTAAATTGCTCGAAATCAATTATTCGAAAAATAATTTCTCGAACTATCAATTGCTCGATAGGCAGTTTGCACGAAACCTGTGGTTAAAAAAAATAAAACTACATTGTTTCTAATATTTACTATAAGATAAAATAATACAACTTTATTGTTGTTAACTGAACAGTTAAAATTAAAGAATGATTACATTTATATAGCAGGTCTTAATTTTTTTTCACGAAATGCAGTTTTGCTCGAAACCTGTGGTTAAAAAAAAAAACATAAAACATTTGCTAAGCATTTTCTTTTTTTTTGCACGTTTCACATTTCGAGTAAATCTTATAGTTCATTATTTTGTCCTTGATATATAGATATCCATCCAAACACAACTTCTTTTCTTTGTCGCTCTCAACAAAAGTTATGTCCATCACTAAGGTTCCAGATCTCCAAAATTCCTGAAATAGAAATAGAAAACAAATTTAGAAAAAAAAACTCAGGACTGATAAAGTTGAGTATTGTGGCTGCTTTTATATCCAGCTCCGTTGACGTCGTAGTCAGACGGCGCAGCTTAAGGGGTGCTTCGAGCTTCGAAATTACTTCGAGTAATCTGCCTTTCGAGCAATTGATAGTTCGAGAAATTATTTTTCGAGCAATTGATTTCGGGCAATGTACCTAGACCGCCCCACCACACACACACACACACACACACACACACACACACACACACACACACATATATATATATATATATATATATATATATATATATATATATATATATATATATAAGCGCATGTATTACAAGATCGTACCCATTTCTGTAACTTGATGCAAGTACTTTCACATTCGGCAGCCGAAAATAACCACAGAACAATCCATTGATGCACACGACTTCTTTGATATCTGGCGTGAATTGCGCGCAATGTCTATTCCTTACATAATATAACACAATAACATAAGCTTAGGATGCCTCGTGAAAAACTATTTTCGTTAAATGTCGCTGCCGTTGAAGATACCCGAGTCACTTAAAAAGTATTCACTAAGCTTAATTTTAAGAATATAACACATTAGTAAACCGTTTATCTGCGTTGATAGGATAAAATAATATATTCAAACAATTTGAATTGAAGATAGTTTCCGTCTGCGTTTTATTAGATTGATTGATTTGCTTTGTTTCCGGTTTATCAACCGTTTTTAGGGTAGTTTAAAGTCGAAACATATTTTGAGTTTTAAGAATAATTATTTTCAATTAAGAATTATTTTATAAAATAGATAGATAGATAGATAGATAATGAGAAGCCAAAGATAGATAGATAGATAGATAGATAGATAGATAGATAGATAGATAGATAGATAGATAGACTGGGTCAATGAGATAGATAGGCAGATAATGTACAGAATCAGATATATAGATAAATAGATATATATGGACAGAAACGGCTAGATAGATACACAGACAGACAGATATGTGCAGAGATAGATAAACAGACAGATAACGAACAGACTGAGACAAACAGACAGATAAATATGAATTGAGTTAGCTAGTTAGTTAATGAACAGACTAAGATCGATCGATCGATCGATAGATAGATATGGAAAGAATGAGATAGAGAGATAATGAACAGACTGAGACAGACAGATACATATGAATAAATTGAGTTAAATAGATAGATATGAACAGATTGAATTAAATAAATAGATAATTATGTACAGTATGAGATAGATAGATAGATAGATAGATAGATAGATAGATAGATAGATAGATAGAAAGGAACATACTGAAGCAGACGTACGGATAGATATAAACGAACTTGAATATATAGATATGAACAGACTGAGACAGACATGCACACAGTCTGGGATAGATAGATAGATAGATAGATAGATAGATAGATAGATAGAAGAAAGTAAAAGCATAAAAAAATAGAAAGAAGAAAAAAAATTAAATAAAATGAATCCGAGAAAAGAAATTGAAAGAGAAGACGAGAAAATGGTGGCAGCCGTTCTCCGGGGTGTAAACTTCTGTCTGCGGTCAAACTGTCTCTTATCGAAGCTTGTGGATAACTTCTAATCTGTAGATATTGTTACGTACACTTCGATCTATCCTTGCATACGCTCCCATCCAGCTTCATAGGTGCAGCTTGCTAATCCTCTTAACGCCATCCTGATGACACACACCATTTCATTCGGCTCGAATCAGTATTTGAGCTTTTCAACTAATGGCTGTCAGTTCCACCTTACTTCTCTTCATTGTTCCTTTTTAGTTAGCGCTTACGAGTAATGCCACTTGACCCCATTACACGCCTCACACTCACAGAGCCGGCCATCTTGTTGAAGGCGCACTGAAGTCAGCACGTTGTCCATCCTAATAAATCACCTACGATTACACGAGATGGTCAGACATCAACTGAAGGCCCTTTTGTCAGTAAAATTAACACGGCCTGATCTTGCAGTCTCGGGTAATTTTTCAGTCGCTTCTCTTACGGCGTTGATGGAGTTCCATCTTCTTTTACATTACACCATTTACGATTCATCACCTGTACTATCTATCTATCTATCTATCTATCTATCTATCTATCTTTTGTGTTCATTATCTATCTTTTATATGTATCTCATTCATTTCACTATCTCTCTCTCTTTCTCTCTCTCTATCTTTTCTGTTCATTATCTATCTTTTATATGCATTTCATTCAGCTCATTATCTATCTATCTATCTATCTATCTATCTATCTATCTATCTATCTTTATATGTATCTCATTCAGTTCACTGTCTGTCTGTCTGTCTTTCTCTATCTATCTTTTCTGTTCATTATCTAACTTTTATATATATATCATTCAGTTCATTATCTATCTATCTATCTATCTATCTATCTATCTATCTATCTATCTATGATCGTCTGTTCATTATCTATCTATCTATCTATCTATCTATCTATCTATCTATCTATCTATCTATGCCTTTTGAAATGTATCGTTTGGTTATCTTTTTACGTCAATAAATTTTCATCGACTTCTAGAATAAAGAGATTAACACATAAAATGTTTCTTTTCTTTTTCCATAAGCAAGTACTTACGCTATAAAATATCTTATTATTGCTGCCACTCTAACTGGATTCCTCATTTTGGGGTGATCGGCTTCCTATTCATAATGCCACCAAATGTAATATTTGGATACGTTTTATTATTTGAAAAGTTTTATTTTTTAACGTGTCTTTTCTAGATTGTGTTATTTGCCTTTTTAAATGTTTGTTTCTGTTTATTTTATCTTGACAATAAGTAAAAAAGTATCTGGAGAAAATCAACATAAAAGTTGTTAACTGGAAATTCAATAATCTTTCTAAACAATAAATAAATAAAATATTAATGAAGGATTGGTTTTTCTCAATATCAATTAAAAGATAACCGTTTTTATGTCGTCATTTTATGTTAAATATCACCCAAAATATTCGACCGATATAGTTTTCTTCTTTTTCAAAGAAATATCATTTCGTTATGAAAGAATTATCCAGGGAGTTTGACATTCGGACTGTATTACATGACATGCGCAGTGAGAGGTTGCTTCAGAATTAAGATGGCCGTGGATAAAAAAAATGTCGGCGATAAGGAAGTCACATCGAAGAAATAATACAAAATGAAATGAACTGGACATGTTCGAGGAAATATAATTTTATTTCGGTGAAATCAATTCGGGAATTAGATCGTTAAAAAAGAGAAAGGGTGGCGAAAGTAAATAATTATCGTAAAAATATAAATAATTGACTGTTATTGACATAGCTTTTTATTAAAATAAAGCAACACACACACACATATATATATATATAATTTTATTTTAGTAAAATAAAGTTATATATATATATATAAATATCTTTTTATTTTATTAAAATAAAAAAATATATATATATTGTGTTATTTTATTAAAGCAATTATATATATATTATTTTATTTTATTAAAATAAAGCTATATATATATATTTATTAAAATAAAGAAATGTATATATATATATATATTATATTATTTTATTAAAATAAAGCAATATATATAAATATTATTTTATTTTATTAAAATAAAGCTATATATATATTATTTTATTAAAATAAAGAAATGTATATATATATATATTATATTATTTTATTAAAATAAAGCAATATATATATATATATATATATATATATATCCAACAAATCGGTTAGGTTTCGATAGCAGCGTTCGGTTGTTTAGTCGCACTGATGAGCTGTGATACAGCGAAATAGGCCTGTATGCGCATGACTATCTCTCTCTCTCTCTCTCTCTCTCTCTCTCTCTCTCTCTCTATATATATATATATATATATATATATATAAACACGCACAGATTTTTATTTTTAGAAATTTTCAAAGAGTCATATTGAGAAAGAATGAAGACGGTCAATATGCAATTTCGAATTTTACTGATCTCAAATAGTACACGCACAGACATACACACATGCACACACACTGACAGACGCACACATACATAAGCTTCCCTACCCGTCGAACGTTTCCGCACACTCTCTTTCTCACACGGACAAACACACACGCGCGCATACACGATCGCTCGTTCGTACACTTAATAGTAGAGATTAGAGGACATATAAGATTACCCCCCACCAAAACTTCCGTTTTCTACGTGTGTGGGAAGAAGTGATCGTTTTGTTGGGGTGGCTGCATTGCTCTTGACCAATGCAGGTGCACTGCACACAGATCAGCCATAGCTTGATCAAAGTCGAGAAAACACGGCGGTGTCGAAGCAGCTCGTTCGGGGTTGTCTACTTTATGACTGTAAGGTGGACCGGTCCGCAGCCGCATCAAGTCGCTGAACACGTCAAGCCTTTGGGCATAATGCTGTAAGTAAACGCACTGCATGGCATTGGTTCGAGAATTTCAGGTCGAGGGATCTTTCCATTTGTGATGAATCCCGCACTGGCTGACCACAGGTCCTGGATGACGAGACCCTGAAGCCGGCCATACAGGAGGACAACAGCCGAACGCTTCCAGGTTTCTGATGAAAGAGTCAGACTTCACCTGCAACCGCATAGGGAAAGGCGTACAATTTGAGCATGTGGTCACCACCCACGATGTCGGAAGCCAAAAAGCAGTAACCAGCGACAGTCTGTTTCTCATCGGCTTCCCGGCCCCGCAATGTGCTCATATTTGATCGAGTGTTCATCAGTGACGAAAAGCGGGCTCTGACATTGGTTGTCACTACGGGACCCTGTGCTCCACACCACAAGACCATCTCTATACCCACGCGAAATCATGCTTTGTATCTGGTGACTAGTCGACAAGTGGCGCACTATGAGCTGCTGCCAACCGGCCAAACTATCACTGCGGACTTGTACTCGCACGAATTGAAACGTGTGCAGCAGGCACTGAAGCAGAAGGAGCCAGCATTGGTTAATCGCAAGGGTGTACTTGTTATGGGGTCCACCCCTTTTTCATATAAGTGGACTCTACCAGTGTACCTGGACTGCTGCCGTTAAATACCCAGAGTTAGTCAGAGAGTAGTCGGATAGTGAGAGGGTAGTCGGAAAGAGAGAGAGAGAGAATGTACGAACGGAGATAGTGTGAGGTAACCTCTTGTAGAAGTCAGTTACAAGCACGTAGACTCTAAGGAAGTCCTACTTCGAGACTGTATATATCTATCTGTATTTGCTACTAACCGTGTTCCTGGATTTACTAATAGTATTACCCTTTGTATCATTGTGTAAATATATTTTATTTCTTGTATTTAAATATTACGTTTGTTCTTCATTGGAGACCGAATTCATCTCGGAATCCACAACGGTACTGTATTGCGAGTTTCCAGGGATACCATACGGCGTCTTGGCTGGGAAACACTGTACCACCCGCCTTACTCCCCAGACCTTCAAATGAACATTTTTTTTTCAGATCTGTTATTCTATTATGGACATCGTTTTGATTTGAAATAAACACTTTTTTCTTGCGTTTTATTTGTACTTGCATTCTGGTACATTTTTTTCCGTATATAAAACTCATAGAAAACTTTTAGAATTTAATGTACGGGGTTGGTCCTCGACTTACGACAAAGTTCCGTTCCTACGATACATCATAACGCGATTTTCTGTAAACCCTTACGTCACTCACCTAAGCTAATGCAATAGCAAAGTAACAACATAACAGCACATTCTCTTTGACATATCTTAACATAATTAGGACTAAAATCACATGCAGGCCATAAATATCATACGTAAAATGAAATGAAAATAATGCATATAATTAAATGAAATTGTTTTAAGTTGCTTGTATATTTATTGGCTTAATATATATATATATATATATATATATATATATATATATATATATATATATATATATATATATATTATGTTTTGGGTAAAAATAATAGATCTTTAAGATCCTGTCTCGTTTGCAGTACTCGAAAAATACAGCAAAATCTGGGGAAGAAAGAAAGTCCTTGTTTTTTTCACGACCTGTGAGTCGCGTCTGTTTTAGCCTAAGTTTGGGATTGTATAATACGCTCAGCGACCGGAGATAACCAGTTTCTTTAAATTTATTTTCATATTACTGTAGATGACTCCACATCAGAAATATCAATTTTTTAAAATTAAAATATATAAAAGTTAATAGGGGGCTTAGTTTGCTCAATAAATTCATTGTAAACTAATCATCCTGTGGAAGACAAAACAAAATATGAAGAGGCAATTTTACCGGTCCCGGTAAAATAGACAAACCTGCTTTTAAGCTTATTTTACCGGTCCCGGTAAAATAGACAAACATGCTTTTAAGCTTATTTTACCGGTCCCGGTAAAATAAACAAACATGCTTTTAAGCTTATTTTACCGATCCCGGTAAAATAGATAAACATGCGTTTAAGCATATTTTACCGATCCCGGTAAAATAGATAAACATGAGTTTAAGCATATTTTACCGATCCCGGTAAAATAGATTAACATGCGTTTAAGCTTATTTTATCAGTCCCGGTAAAAATAGATTAACATGCGTTTAAGCTTATTTTACCGGTCCCGGTAAAATAGATAAACATGCGTTTAAGCTCATTTTACCGCTCCCTGCAATTGTGCCGGTAAATATCATTATTATTATGAAGGCAGGTAATATTAAAAATAACAACACACAGATTTAACACAGGAGTATATTTATTTTCACCATCAACTGTTAAGACAATTTAAAATCTTTTCCGCCATCAATTGTTAAAACACAAGTTAAAAATATTTATTCATCATCAATTATTAAAAAATAAATATAGAAGTCTCTGAATATTTTTTGTCACTTCAGGCATAACAGTCTTTTTTTAAAATCCCAAACTTTCCCTTGGACATGGTTCTCTTGCCATTTACATTTCAGGTTCACCCACTGAAGACAACAATCACAGATCACAGAATCCATGTTGTTCAAGTCCTGCCTACACAACTCACACAACCACTGCAGCTGGTGATTCAAATATCCATAAAGATGTTGTACAGTTTCCCAACTCTCTGGATCAAAATATTTACAGATCTTCTGGATTGAAACATTTTCATCCAAAAATGCTGTTGGTATTGCAGAAGGGTTTTGTGCCACAAAATATCTTCAGAGGAAGTTCTTCATCCATATCACAAATGACATTTTTTTTTATCAATGACAAAGTCGCCAAATACCTGTAGATCCCTGTCACTGGATGAATTCTTAATGAATCAAAATACCGGGACTTATCAACTCTTGATTTATATATATATATATATATATATATATATATATATTTTTAGTTCTAAAACACTATTTATATTTACCAACAAAATAGACTTGGTATCTTTTTTAGTGGACGACAAAATAGCCTAATCATTTTCTAAAAATTTGGATACGTTAAAATGTCATTGGGGTTGAAAAATTTATCAAATCCCGATTTTTTCTTTTCGTGTTCAAGAGCACAAGGCATTTAAAAAAATCGATGGCACAAAAAAATTCTTAATTTGATTGCTGTCTTTGATCTACTGTGTGAATATTTTTAAGCCTATAAAAAAGCACATTTTTTGATATATTCTCTTTTTTGTAGATTCTGGCTATAAGATGTAGTCGAAATTACAGAAAATAGTTTCCCATTTTGAAACGATGTGATCATTTTATGGTTTTTCTTTATGACTTTTATACTCACTTAAAACACAGTTGCTACACACACACACACACACACACAAACACACACACACACACACACACACACACACAGAGAATCCATTTTGTTCAAAGCCCACCTACACATTTTACACGGCCCTTTTTCTTATGTCTGAAATATAACATATTCTACTAGTTCTAAAACATCGTATTTATATTTGCATAAACGGCAAAAAATATTTGTAATCAACATCAGGAAGATGATAAAAAAATATTATGCGTTGGGACATATAATGAGTGAAGGATAGGCCTGGAGAATCTGATACTAACTGGTCGAATAGAGGGAAGAGAGAAAAAAAGGAAAGCAAAATGACATACCTGGCAATTCTTAAGCAAGTGGATGACAGAACGTGGTCAAAAGGGATTTAAAGAAGACGAAACTTATTGAAAGCTTTCAAATTTTTTCTGGGAGGAAGTGAAGAGCCATGATCGCCCACGCCCTGAACGGACACGTCACATTTTGTCGAATAGAGGGAAAGAAAGAAAAGGAAAACAACGCATGACATACCTAGCAAGATTAAAAAATTTTTGACAGAACGTGGTCTGGGTTTTGAAGATTTTTTTTATAAAGCTTATTGGAAGATACAAGGGATAGGAGGAAAAATGGAGAGCCATTTATCGCCCAAATCCTGAACAGACACATCACATAAAAAAATAGAAAAGAGATACATTTATTTTGAACGCATGACATACCTATATCATTAAGAAAAATATGACAGAACGTGGTCTGGAGGAGGTGGCAGAGGATACTAAAAACTTATATTGGAAATTATGAATGGATACATGGAAAATTAGAAGAATTGAATCGCCCAGAAATCCTGAACAACACGTCAAATAAAGGTTTTTAGAATTTGAAAATAAAAACAATATGGAGCAAAACATGACATACCTTTTCTTTTTAAGAAAGTGGATGACAGGATGTGGTCTGGAGGAGGTTTTTCAAAATTTACGAAACTTTTGTAAGCTACTAGAGATAGGAGGAAATTGGATAGCCAATGATCATGGACGTCCTGACATGGCACATAGAAAGAAAGATCTATTTTACAGGGAACGGCAAAATAGCCTTTGGGAACAAAATATGCTCATAGCATTTGATTGGTTAAAATTTTAGATACAAAAATAATTTTTCATTTCGTTATCTGCAGTTCTATGTCTTATATTACAATCGATTAAATACACCAAATTATGACACTAATATTTTTAATTTAAAAAATTTCAAGAGGCCATATTTTTTGTTTTGGCTTCTGTAGACGATCAATTTTTCTATGAATCTACATTTCTTACTGGACAAATTTGATTTAAAATGATTTTTTAAACCATGCTAAATAAAATTTGTTTTAAAAAAAAAATGTGTGTGAATGCAAAAAATGATATTAAACTTATTCCTTTTCTAATGATCCTTATACCAAAATGGAATGAAATCTCCCATAAAAGCAATAAGTGTATGAAGTTTGCCCTTTAAAACAAGTGCTAAGTGATCTGTATTGTCTTGTTTATTTAAATAAATATAAGGAAAATATTTTCACTTTCTTTTATGAAAACATTGACTTCATTCGCCGAAACAAAATAGACAGGTGTCGGCATGTACGAAAAAAAAAAAAAGAAAATAAAAAGATTTATATGGCACGCCGCGGGGAGATTTTATAAAATATACTTTGATCAAAATTTCCAAACTTAAACCAATAAACAAATATTAAGAAAATAAATGCCCAAGATGTCATTTTCTTTTTGCACATTTAAATTTTCAAGAATTCTCTCTGTTATCGGGCCTGTTGGTGCGAACACACACACACACACACACACACATACACAAACACATTTCAACATACATAAATAAATATAAACTCACATAAACACAAACACACGTACGTAATTACATTTCACAGTATGTACACACACAATAAACACACATCAAAAACAAACACGCTTACACACAAGCACACACACAGAATCATTATTTTCACACACACATGCAAACACACAGATTTGGACAAACACCACCTACGCATTTCATGCAAACACACAAACACATAAAAACACAAAACACATTGCATCCTTTTACACAAAAAAAAACAAGCCACACGCACAAAAACATATTTTTGAAATTTTTAACATTTATTTTTAAACGATTGCCATTTGCAAAAACATTTACAGTACACAAACATACATATATTTTCAACAAATAATTTTTATTAAAACACACAAACACACGATACACACAAAACATACACATACACAAGTGAAACCCATACACATAAAAAAATTAAAGACATAAACATATTGACACAATTTTTAAACACATACACCCAATTGTTAAAATGAATATTTTCTCACGAACATGCAATTAATTAAATACATACAAACAAACAATGCATTTATTTTCCTCAAAACACAAACACACAAACACATTTCAAGCAAAAAAACACACAATTTGTAAATATCTTATCAATACATATAAACATTATCATCTGTGTTTTTACACACGCAATTTATCAAAAACTTCACAAACATGACAAACACACTGTTCATATTTAACACACACACATAATACACAAACACACATAATACACATGGGTTCTGTCTCTAACACACAAAACACACAGAACACACAAAATTATAAATATATTTACATGATTGACAATTGACACATGGCATTTAAATTACAGACATTAAACACACACACATTCAATTTAAAATTTGAATACACGCAAACACACACATTAGATAATTTTTTATAACATGCACAAACACACGCATGAATGCTGACATGATATATAAATAAAATTTAATAGCTTAAAAATTTCATTCTTTTAGAATATTTATCATGAATTAGTTTTCAATATCCAGCGTTCATAGAGATAAACAGTGTGGTCAACCTAATCAACACTGGATGGTGACTGTCAGTTTCTCGCCTTAAATAGCCACAAATATCATAATGATCTGAATAGTGCTTAAGCCATGTAGCCGGCAGTCACCTTGTCAAAAGAATGTTTTCAATTATTTCTGAATATATTTGTCAATCCTTTTCTTTGGCTTGGTCTATCTTTCTATTTTTATGACTGTTTATCTGTCTATGTGTTTTTTGATATATACCAAAATTAATGATAAAATTGTCCAAAATATGTGACAGAAAAAAAAATCCAATTCTTAGATTATAATTGAACCGTATTAAGCATTTTATTTTTGTGAAATGATGTAAAAGATATCTTACTATTTTCTTGGAGGTATTTATAAAACTAAAACTTTCTACTGATTAATAAAAAATATAATTTTTTCCAAGAATTCGATTTTTTTGAATTTCTTCAAAATGTTCAACATTAATTAATTTTAGCTAAGGAAAGGAATCTCATGAAGGATTGAAATAAAGTTCAAATACATATATATATATATATATATATATATATATATATATATATATATATTTTTTTATTTTTTTAAGTTTTTTCCCAAAAGCAAGGCGGGGAAGCCACTAGGACTGCAAGGGGTTACAGAAAATTTAGAGCAAGATCAGATAGGAGTGATAGAAGAAAGGATGAGGGGTAGTGGATAGATCAAGGCAACTGGAGATGTCGATTGACATTACATTTGAATAGCTGGAGATTATAGCTCACAGGGAAACAGGAATAGGGAAGGGAGTTCCACAGGCGAGGTGTGCGAGACATGAAGCTATTAGAGTAGAAGAGACGGCTACATTTAGGAGTTTCGACAGTGAAAAGGGTGAGAGCGGGATGCCAGCCTCGTAGGGCGCTTGAACTCATGACGTCTGGGAACCAGCGAATGCAGCTCCTCGGAGCAATTTCCATGAAAGTATTTGTAGAACAGACAGAGGGAGGCGACGGCGCGTCTGTGAGAAAAAGACTGTAGACGAGATGCCAGAACAGGGCCAATTATATTGCATATCCGCCTCTGGAGCCTATCAAGAACCCCGATGCAAACAGAAGGGGCGCCAGACCATATATGGCAATAATACTCCATGCAAAAAAGCGAATTGTATTTTTGTATTTCTGGAGGATCGATTCCGGGGAGAAAAATTTTTTTAGTACGGTAAACAGGGAGCCAACTTTCCTTGCGGTGGACGAATAAATTGACTCAATGTATTTATTCCATCTCAGGTCAGCAGTCAACGTGAGACCGAAAGCCGCAGAGATAAAAAAATCGAGAAAATTTTGAGCGTCAGACATTCTAATGGAGGGCAGGGAAGGATCTCTGTGGTGATTAATAGAGATTTAAATTTTTTTCGAAGTTATTGAATATTGACCAGCCAATTCAAATGTTCCAGTTCAAATCGATTGGATAATTATATTTGTGTAATATATTTATATATATATATATATATATATATATATATATATATATATATATATATATATAAATAATATATATATAAAAAATATAGTATATTTTTATTTAAAGTGCTCAATATCAGAGATAGAGCGTGTGTAAATATAAAAGTGAACATAGAAGTCAACACTTAGAGGCGACAGTCTGTTTCATGCTATATTCAATCGTCAGGCCACATATGCTGTTATTTTTCTCGGCTATTTATATATATATACGGTTTTAGTGGTATTGTGGGTATTCTATTATTTGGGTTATTTTTATTGGTCGTTTTAGTCGTTTGTTTATCTTTATTTGGGTTAAATTATATTTTTATCGTTTTATTTTTTTTTTTTTCTTATTTTATTTATTTATTTATTAACGTAGTAAAATTTGTTTATATCATTTATTTAACAGTTTTGTTTTGGTTTGAGAATTTAATTAAAGCTATTTGTTCAATTTTGGGGTTGGTTGTTGTAGTTCATTCTAACTATTATTTTTTGGCGGGAAGAGTTTTTAATTTGGGATTGGTTTGTTTATTTATTTATCTTGGATGAATTTAGGTCAATTTATTTTATATTTTATATTTTTTTTTTCGGTTTTTTTTTCATAACATATTTATTTATTTATTTTTTTTTTTTTTTTTTTTTTTATTATTTTATTTTATTTATTTTTTTTTATTTTTTTCGTTTTTCATTTTTAGGTTACGTAGTAAAAATTTATTTTCATGCCTGCATTTTGAGATGAGCTCGGATCATTTATTTAATAATTTATTTTGGTCTGGGGAAAGTAATGATAGCTATTTTTTCCTCCAAGCAAAGTTTGCAAGTTTTTGATTGGTTGTTGTTAAAAATGACTTTTTTCCTTATCTTCCAAGATATTTTTGGTGTGATGTGCGTTTTGTTTTTTATTTCCCAGATATACTTAGAAAGCATTGTGCTGTTCGCATATTTACTATTTGTGAAAAGATGTTTTGTGTGTATAATTTCTTTGCTTCCAGGGTCCTTCAGTTACTCCTATGTATACTTTTTCTTCATTATCTGGTGATTTTATCGTGGCTTGGTATATTACGTTGTTTTGTAAACAATTTCCGTTTAAATACATTCGTTCTTTATTCTGCAGTTGCACGTGGGTTTAATTTGTTCGTTAAAATTTGTTGATAATTTTCCTATTGTGCTTTTTTATTATTTGTGCCATGCTATCGGTGCAGCTGTAGCTGATTTTTACTGTGTTTTTTTGTTGAATATCTTGTGTAAGGTGCTTGATTCTGGGAAGTGTTTGTGTAAGAGTTTGAAAATATTTTTCCTACGTTTGTTTTTACGTTCTTGCTGTACAAAAAAATGAACCATATGATATTTCTTCTCCTGTTGGCCTTTTTAAATAAGCTTCTGTGTTTGAGTATGTGAGTATTGCTGGGAATCCAGAATATCTTTTAGGGCCGTTTCATAGTCTTTTTTTAGCTTTGTTAAATAGGGGATTCATTGGAGGAATTGTCGGAAAAGCCTGCGGTTAATCGATTTTTTTATCTGTTTGATTATAGAAGGCGGATGGTTGGAAAATGTGTGTATGTAGAATGGTTTATCATTAGGTTTTCTGTATGGTTTATATGTGCCTTCTCTTAGGTTGAAGGTAACATCTAGGAAAATCTACTTCGTTTAGGTTAGTTTTTATATCTATGTCTATCTCCGTTATTTTTAAAAAATCTTTATTATTGCTTTTCTAGTTTTGTCTGTGTTTTGTTTGTTACAGTTTCTTAAGATTATGAGACCGTCGTCCCTGTAGAGTCCTGTGTCATTTTTTTAATCTATTATTTTGCTCAGTTCGTGTAGTAAGTAAATGCCTATGATTTCGCATGTCTCTGAACCGTCAAAATTTCCCATTGTAAAGAAATCAAATATCCCATCTTTCTTTATCCATGCTTCTTCATTGTGGAATAATAATGATTTACAAATTAATAAATGATGTTGATTTCAACATTAATATTATTTTTTCCTGATAAAAGTTGATGGCCTTATCTAGCATACGTTCTGTTATGGATGGGTAAAATTCTTTTATGTCTAATTGTAGGAATTGGCATTTTTTTTTTTTTTTATTTATGTTGTGGAACCAGTCAAATGTTTTATTTCGTATTTTTCCACTGGTTTACTCCTAATTTCTTCCTAAGTTCAGAATTAATCCTTTCTAGTACTGTTTTACTTCCTCGTGGGGGGGGGACTGTTAAATATCGGCCTGACAATTGCGCCTAGTATGAAACAGCCTGTTGCCTCTTATTGAAATTCAATTTTTCTTTTATATTTATATACGTTCTATCTCTGATATTGAGCATTTTATCCCATAAATATAAAAACTTAAAACTATATTTCTTCATATATATATATATATATATATATATATATATATATATATATAATTCTATAACATTTTCCAACTTATTATATATACAATATCGACTAAAAAATTTGAAAAGTAGCATTGCTTTTTTCCTTTAAATATAAAAAAAAATTAACTTTCATGCCTTTAAAGAAATAAATTTATTTTTTGTTAGCATGCAATTATGCAATAATTTAAATCCAAATGGTCTTTTTTCTGACAACATCTGCACCAGTTTTTGCATGTCATTGCAGCCAAAAATACAAGCCCATTTTTTGATATCTGTAATTTTCAAGCAATCTGGCGTTCGGAATACCCTTCTATAGAAGGAATTTTCACTTGGCATCTTTTTTCAATCCTAATCTGTTTAGTTTGTGGCATTTCAACGGTTTCTGAAAATGAATTTTAATCCGACATTAACCTGGATGGAATTGAGCCTCTACCAAGAGATGAAATATTTGCAAATTTCTGTTCTACAGTTCAGAAAGGGTATCAGGTTTTAACAAAATGTTCAAATAAATGTTATGCAAATAAATTTATAATGAAAATAAACTAAAAAATAACAATGTTTTTTGCTATACACAATAATATATTTTTTTTATCTAAATTTTTAAAATTATCTTTTTTGCTGAACTTAAAATGAAACAATTTAAGGTGGTCCCAAATTTTTTTTCATAAAATTTAGTAGTAGGTATGATATATATATATATATATATATATATATATATATATATATATATATATATATATATAATAATATATAATTCGTTAGTGAGCATATACATATATATGCAAAATATATAAATACCCATACATGTATATTTTTTTTTGAAAATTCTAAGAAAGAATCAAAAATTAAAATATATATTTTAAGACCTTTGAAAATTTTAATTTTATCCACTTGTCCTTGATCTCACATGGCACAAATATTCCATTAAAATCGATAGTTAGATCCAAGAAAACAGGACCCAAATTTTGAGTTCAAAATAAATAATAAAGTAATAACTTAAGAACATTTTTCATTTTAATTTTTATTGATTTCTGACATCCATTAAAACATGGCATAACATTTGAACTGATTTCAAATATAAATAATTGAATGATATTTATTACAATTTTAATTCGACATTCCAACCATTTTAAAAAAAAGCCGAAAATGTACAACGGCCGAAAAGTTGTAATAAATATGGCGATTTTTCCTTGAATATTTTTTTTTTATTGTTTTTTCTAGTGTATATATATATATATATATATATATATATATATATATATATATTATATATATATATATATGTATGTGATTCCAAGTAATTAAAACAAGATTTTAATCCGAAATTATTTTATTGTTATAACCGTTTTCCTTTTTCGTGGATGCGTGTTTGAGCGAACACCGCCATTTTTTTAACATTAATGTCCACCAGACTAGACCTTCGAAAGTCTTATTAAAATCAATTTACCTGCGTTTACTTTACCCTGGGAAAGACCCACACTGTTAGAACTCACATTCGGCGAGGAGATATAAAATTCTAAACAAACACGCATTCCAGTGGCTATTTCACTTCAGTGGCGTAAAAACAGAAGTTTCCATTACTTTGTTTTTTTGGCGAAGTGCGGCAAAATAATTCAGCAGACGATGACGACAACATCTACATTAGTAGCATAAACGAAACTGTCATGGCCTCTATTTTTGACATGGTAAAAATATATTTTATATATAAAAAAAAAATTAAACAAATATACAGTGTTTTTATTCGAGATAAAATATTTCTTAAATATTTTATTTTTATAAATAATTATCTGTATAACTATACAGAATTAGACAGGTTTAAAAGGATCTTTATCACTTTAATACGAAAAATCTTAAATATATGGTCCCTTTTTAAGATTGGGTTTCCGGTTCTTTCTAAAAGTCTATTTCAAATCTATATTCTAACCTCTTCTTCCCTGTATTTTGAACAGGGTAGAAGGTTTATCCTTGTTCCCTGTTTAAAGACTGGGTTTCCGGATCCTTCTAAAGTCTACTTCAACTCTATACTTCTAACGTCTCCCCCTGTCATTTGAACAGGATTAGAGGTTTTTCCTTGTTCCTTTAATTTAGGACTGGGTTTCCGGTTCCTTCTAAAATCTACTCAACTCTATACTTCTAACGTCTCCTCCCTGTCATTTGAACAGGAAAAAAATATCCCTTGTTCCCTGTTTAGGATTGGGTTTCAAATTAAAATTTATATATTTAAATTTATATATTCTAACGTCTTCTCCCCCGTGTTTTAAACAGGAGTAGAGGTTTATCTCTTCTTCCTTGTTTAGGACTGGGTTTCCGGTTCCTTATAAAGTCTACTTCAACTCTATACTTCTAACGTCTCCTCCCCTGTCATTTGAACAGGATTAGAGGTTTATCCCTTGTTCCTTGTTTAGGACTGGGTTTCCGGTTCCTTCTAAAGTCTACTTCAACTCTAGACTTCTAACGTTTCCGTCTGGACTCTTCTTCCTTCATTCTGCTTCACTGTCAGTAGCGTCTTAGTGGCATCATAGCCCGAGTTGAATTGATTAAAATATAATAACATAATATTATACACATTGACCATATTCGAGGAACCGTTTAATAGGGAGACTAGCCAATCCCTATTGCAGAAGCTTGTTCAACACCCACAGAGCCCATCTGTGGTTTATACTGCAACTATGCTGAGCAGAACTTAGTTACTGTTTCTGGGAAATAGCGTGTTATCTATTGTGATCAACAATTTGAACAAGGCTGACACGCTCAAATCCTCGGCCACGATGACTTGTGACTTCGTCTACCCAATTTCAGAAAATAAGTTTGGGTCAAAAATATGGTATGGTTTTCAAACTTTCCAAAAAAATCGCATTCTGGGCTCGACCTCGATCCATTCCGATAACATCAGGAAAATCGACCATGGTGAGATTCGAACTCGGGTCCCATGGTCAAAATTCGAGAATTCTAACCACTCGACCTTAGTAACGTTGGTTTACGGCCATATCATGTTGAAACACCGGTTCTCATACGATCACCAAACTTAAGCAACGTTGGGCCGGGTCAGTACCTAGATGGGTGACCGCTTTCTTTCTTTCTTTCTTTCTTTCCAAGTCTTTTCATATCTATCTATCTATCTATCTAAATTAGTTCCCGCTTTTTTTTTCTCAATCTGTTCCCATTTTACTATGGCTAACGGTCACATCACGTTGAAACATCGATTCCCGTATGATCACAGAAGTTAAGCAACGTCGAGCCTGGCCAGTACCTAGATGGGTGACCGTTTAGGAATACCAGGTGCTGTAAGCTTGAATGTGCGGGTGGTGTAATTGATACCGAGTCAGAATTGGAAATCAGAAAGCCGAGTTCCAAATTCAGTGGGATTAGTTATATTCGCTCACGCTCGAATACGTCCTTATTCTCTTCATATTCCATTAGCGAGGAGGAAGTTCCACGCAGACAGCTACTTCTCTAGAACTCTTACTTTGTGGATCAGACTCCCGAGAGGATGCTTTCCTCATATAAAAAATCTTAGCCATTTCAATTCTAGCAGCATCAATTATCTATCCTGCATATCCTTATCATATACACCTTTTGCTGATTGTTTATGGACATATTGAAACACTGGTTCCTGGACGATCAACGAAGTTAAGCAACGTCCAGTCTGGATAGCCTCTTTCTTTCTTTCCGAGTCTATTTATATCTATCTATCTGTGTCTGTTCATATCTATCTATCTATCTATCTATCTATCCGAGTCTGTTCATATCTATCTATCTATCTATCTTAATCAGTTCACGCCTATTTATATCAATCTGTTCCCATTTTACTATGGCTTACGGCCACATCACGTTGAAACACTGATTCCCGTACGTCGACAGAAGTTAAGCAACGTCAGTACATAGATGGGTGACCGCTTGCGAATACTGCAAGTTTTGATGTGCGGGTGGTGTAATGCATAATGGCTCGGAATTGTTAATCAGAGAGTCGATTTCGAATTCCCGTCGAATTCGTTGTATTCACCTGCATGTAAATACACTTGGGGAAAGGTATGCATCCACCGCCCCCTCCCAGCTATTAGTACGACTTTTATCACTAAACATTTATTATCTCAAAAACAAAAATAGTCTTACAATATAAAAATATTTTCTGGCTTTAAATAACCTTCAAAGGGTTCATAAAGCGTAAAAAACGAATCAATCTCTCGATTCTTCTCTATAGCCCTTAGAGCAACCGTATTTATGAATTCTCTACCTTGATTTGCTCTTGAGCCTTTTATTAAGTTAACAATAACAACAACAAAAAAACAAAACAAAAGTAATATAGTATTGTAAAAATTTGCTCCACGGTGAGTTAATCAATTGAAACAACTGCTTTAGTTTCCTTTTTTTTACCATACGGTCAGTTTTAAACCCACTGAAATGAGAGAGTGTAATCGATTTCTATTTTTTCCTCAGATTAGGTCATTTGCAGTGGTGTGCAGTAATATGAATCTATTTTCGGGGTGTATGATGAAATTTCTTTGGCCTTGAAAAATATTGCGTTATCCGTGATTGCATCAGATTTTCATCACGCCCAGACACTATTGTCTCGACTGTCGATTAGTTGTCCTACGGCCATTGTCTGCGATGGACGTTACTCCAAGGAAGCGTACGAAAATTTTAACGCTGCACGAACACACTGGCAAGTCTTACCAGTGAGCAAATCAAAGTACTATAGACTGGCCCGAAAACTCTCCCTGATTTAAATCCAATCGAGAATCTGTGGTCAATCTGCAAGGAACGACTTCGTGGAATGGACATACGAAGTACTAACATATGCACTGGGACATGTTTCATTGGAAAAATATGGAAAAAAAAGTAACGGAATTATTCGTTTTGTCCAATTAATTTACACATGGGTGTATATTTTTTTTATTTATACGAGGTATAGTCAACACTTTTAAATGATTAGAATAATAAATTCGTTATATCTTATTTAAAACGTGTTCAAAGAATGGATTAATATTTTGAATTAAAAATTGTTGGACCGACTTTTATAATGTTTACATTGTTTCTTGACAAATGTTCGACTAAAAATCATTTTGTAATCTAAAATTTCACTGAAATCTGTAATTTAATATCCATTCAAGAATTTTTGGTCAATTCTTTTGATGAACATTCATTAGGTGGAATGAACATACAATTAGCGTAATTTGATTTTAAGGCCGGTCAGTGTCATTGGTTGAAAGGCAAAATTGAAATTCGGCAAATAATAAAAATTAACTGTCAGAAAAAATGTTGCAATTGAAATAATCCATAAGGATAGTTTTTACGATCCTTCAGCTCTCAAAAACAGTCATGGTGTCTAAAAGAGATCAGCATAATGAAAAATGAAGGTAAAAATTTGGAACGATGTTTCTGCTCTGGCTCTGAGAAAAAGAATGCTTTAATTTTTTCATGGGAAAAAAAAAGTGTTTTAAAATGTTTTGGTCAAATTTGAATATATGAAATGATATTATTAATGGTCTTTGTGTTTTTTTAATTTATGTTCTTTTTTTTTTTGTCCAAATTTTTTTTTCTCCAGGTCTAGAAACAATAAATAAATCTTTAGAAATTAACTATATAATTTGCCTCTTTTACTTTCAATTATTGTTTGTAATTTCATAAAAATTCTGTTTCTTCCTTTTGTTTACTTTCATTTGTAAACAAATTAGACAGTTGAATTAAAAATTATTACTTTCCCAGTGTGTGTGTGCGCCAATGTGTGTGTGAATAATGCGAATTGGATAATAAATGCATTTCTTTTCCTTTTTTTTTAAATTACATATATTTTTTTATTAACTGTGGATAACATTTTTATATAAGTATATTTTTTTGAACCATATATATATCCCATCATATGTACGCGCGCGCATTGCGTGTAAATGTAAATTGTTTTGATTGATGTTAATGTGTGTTGTGTGTGTGTGTGTGTGGAAGAGAGAATAAAGAGAGAGAGAGAGCCTTCAATTTCTGTGTATGTGTGTGCAAGTTTCCAAACATTGAAGATAGATTTCACTAGCAGCTAATGCTTTCCCGACCTAGTTAATATAATGGAAACTTAAAGTAATTATCACAAGGAGATTTTGCTCGAATGAAATCTTTCCCGATTAAACTGACGACTGCCGTATTACTCGATGCCTTTAATCTTCTTGACGAATCGTCCAAAATTCTTTTTTTTTTTTTTGTATTTATTTTTTTCCAAAGGATTTCAGTTTGTTTTTCGAAGCAGGCCTTTCATTTTTGGACCTTGAACTAAAAAAACAATTAATTTTATTCTCACCATCCTTATAACATAAAGATACTTTTTCTTTTTTTTTTTTTTTTTTTTTTTTTTTTGATAATCAAATATTGATTGTAATATAATTTAAAAACATTTCTTAACTTGAAACGAAGAGTTGTTTCTAAGCAAAGAAATAGTTTATCGATTGCTTTTTTTTTTATCCAGTAATTAGATTAACAAAGATAAATAAATAATCAATCCAATTGCTCTGTTAGCATCTATGAAATATATAAATATTTGAAGAATCAGCTAGATTTTGCATTACACAAGAATGCTCAAAATAGCAAAAATGTTTCATATAGAAGTCAATTTCAATTATTCAAATGTTAATCTCTATGGTCAACTACCAAAAGAATCAAAGGTTGCAGCAAATAAGGATGTGTCTGGAAAGTCATGTATCAGGCATGGTATCTAAGTTGCCAAAAATTTGGATCTGGTCGCCAAGCGATATTGAAACAAGAATAGACGAATAACCTATATATATAGATATATATATAACAGGACTCAGAGATATAAAACGACACAAAAGCTGAGAATCATCATGTGTATCTGAATTTATAGAGGAAGAGTGTATGTGGATGAATCCGTAGGACCACAAGGAAAAGGTGCGCTGTTATTAGAAATACCAGTAAGGTCAAATTGAATTGGGTCCAATGTTAACTTGGTGTTTACTTAATCGGTCCAAGAAATTAACCAAACCAGTTATGAAACTTGCATTATTCAATTTATATTTCACTAAACGAATTTTTGAACGCCCACTGAGAAAAATCATCGATGTTTTTGGCCACTGGTTCATTATTCCTTTTAATAATATTGAAATAAAAAAAAAAAAAAAAGAAAAAAAAATGAAACGAAAAGTATGAAACTTCATTTTGAACTTTTCAATGATATATTATATATATATATGTCTCTCCAAATAAATATTTTTTTTAACGTGTGGCTCGTCTAAATTCTTGGAAGAGAGAGAGGAGTATTTTCCAATTTGAAAATCTGATATTTTGAAATCTCCTAGACTGAATTCCAATAGAAGGCTACAAAGTCCGGTTTACCCTGCTATTTAACCTGTAGCTGAGGTTGAGAAAAATTTGAATTCAAATTTTCCTAAAGGTCAGTCAGTTGAGTGTCGTATACAATATACACTTGGGTGATCATGTCTCTTTCGATTCATGACAAGTTTTTCAGTATTTCATAGCAGTAGGTTGCCGTTACTTTCTGCAAAACTTGTTGACACCGCAAGTCTATATTCGATCTGTTCTATTCCACCCATAGCTGGGGAGGAGAAAAGATGGATTCAAAAAAAACATTTACCAAGGGTATTTTGAACGTAAAAGAAATGTAAGCTCCCACTGGAATTCGAACTCAACTCTCCGATTTCTCATTCAGAGCCGTTATACATTGCTAAATTTAGTGCCAAAATGAATTTCTGAATGAAGCCAAAATTTTAACTCGCACAGATTCCACATTCCACAACGATTCACTCTTGTCGTACATCTGGGGTTAATAATAATAATAATAATAATGATTGACAAATGTGCCTTTTATTGAGATGGCAGTCCCTAAAGACGGCAAGGTATCTTTTAAGATTAAAACTATCAAATTACAATGAAACTTGAAATCAAATATTAAATGTTTAACATGATGATTCAACAATTCCATTTGTAGTTTTTCCCTGGCCTGATTGGAAAAGATTCCAATAATCTCATTGAAGGATTCCTAACGAAAAAAACAATGACAATAATAATAATAATAATAATAATAATAATAATAATATCGAGAAATTGTCCAAACACAAAGACCTGGAGATCGATTAACAGGATTCGTTATGAGACTGAGAACGTACCAATAGTAATAGTAAATCTGGGCCTCCCAAGGAAAACGAATGGGCAATTTACTAACAGTGTCGGTAACATCAAAATACAAGTTGCCCAGAAGGTCGTTCTATTAGGAACATCTCATATACTAAGAAAAATGCTATAAATTAAAATATGAAAAATCCTATTGGGCCTAAAAACTATAGTTTGGACCCGGCTCTACAGGATACAAAGCATTTCTCAAACATAACATACACAATATGATAATAATTTATACATTGATGCTAACAAGGCATGTTTCCCATCAAACATCTTAAATGAACTGGTGGTGTTAACCTGTATTTTTTTTGTCTTAGTGAATAAAGATGAGCTATGTAAATATCTATATTCAGTATCATAGATTTGCTTGAACTTTGGGTTTATATATAATTAAATATATATATATATATATACTATAGAATCACAAATAATAATTGTGAATATCCTCAATATATATATGTCTGAACAGACTGCCCTAACCTACCTTATATTTTGAGATGCAAGGTTCTTCTGAAGGAGTTTCTTTTTCAAAATTGATCACCATTTAAACATTTGGCTGTGTTGCATGTAATACCTTTAATAATCATATTAACGAAAATTGGGTTTAAGTATTTGCTTCACAGTGTCACCTATTTTTAATTTAATTCTTCTCTTATAAAAATAATAACGTTATATATAATTTAACAGAAATGTATTAAATGAATTTTTAAAACTTCCATATTGAAAAAAGTTTCCAGGTCAGTTGTTTGTATTCTTAAGATGCAACGTAAATAAAAACGTAAAATAACATAAAAATTTTCATTCGATATGTTTCGTCCAATTCGTAAAATTTTAAAAACCAAATATGATCTAAATATTTATTTCAAATTTATTAAATAATGAAACCTAAAATGTATTTTAAGTTTACCTATATAATTTTTTTTTTTAAAGAAAATGTTCATTTGTTCATAAATTAGAATTCGTGAAAGTAAAACTAATATAGATGTTTATTGGATATGCAGAAAATTTTTTTAACCCTATTATCGGAAAGGTTAAGATTGTTGTGATCGGGGAAATAAACTATTATAATTTTGAAAAATAGTAATATTTAATGAATGTTCTTAAAAAATAAATGTTTTAATAAAAATAGTATTTAACTTATATTAAGTCCCCTAAACTATTAATTTAAAAAGGTTTTTATTTTTTTAATCTGAAAAAATTCATTTTTTTTTAAACATCTAAAATTTTCTATTAAGCATTGAAATCTATATTTTATATAATTTTGTTAAAACAAAATTATATATATATATATATATATATATATATATATATATATATATATATTGCCGTAACACTCATTTAGATATATCTGTATTACTGTCGTCTGTCTCCTCTCTCTTTTCCATTTTTCCTTTTCTTTTCTCCCCCTCCCCCATTCCTATATATCATTTCCGTTAAGTTAACCATCTAAATAGGTCAAGGTTCGGTCACTCCTCCTACCCCAATATAAAAGCATGCTTAAGAGAGATATAAAATTAACCCCTCTCTATACTCTACCTTGTCTCTTTAACTACAACTCTCACCCCCCTGTTAAATTACAAAAAAATTACACTACCCATCAATTTCTAATCCCATTTTTCCTTTCATTTCGTTGTTGGAATTGTTACCTGATGATCCGGAGTCCTTT
Organism: Acanthosepion pharaonis; assembly: GCA_903632075.3. Taxonomy (NCBI): domain Eukaryota; kingdom Metazoa; phylum Mollusca; class Cephalopoda; order Sepiida; family Sepiidae; genus Acanthosepion; species Acanthosepion pharaonis. The sequence continues at coordinate 280,359 of CAHIKZ030001828.1, read as the reverse complement.
AAAAGGATTTTGGTGAAATAAATTATTGTAATGGTACCTTAAAGTGGTCTGTTTTTTCATTAAATATTAGCTCTGTATTCACATTGAGCTCTCAGGATTTCATCCTCCTTGGAATTACCCATTCGGTTTACCAAGTTCTTCGTGGCCTGACGATTGCATCTATCATTGCAAAACAGCCTGTCGCCTCTGAGTTTTTAAAAATTTATTTATATTTACATACTTATCTCTGATATTGACACTTTAAAACTATATTTCTGCATTTGATATATATAGATAGATATTTTCATTGTTTTTTTTAATTTAAGAGTTATTTTTATGAAACTCATATTAGAGCAGAAGTATATATATATATATATATATATATATATATATATATATATATATATATATATTATATACAGACAGTATATATATATATATATATATATATATATATATATATAATGGAGAAAGAGAGTTTACAAATTATATATATATATATATATATATATATATATATATATATAGTAATAAAAAATATTTGCTCACCGAAGTTAAGCAATATCGAGCCAGGTCAGTTAATATATATACACACACACACACACGTGTGTGTATCTTGTGTGTGTGTGTATAGGGAGTAAAAAGTAGATATACAGTAAGTGCAATCATTTAATTCATTAAAATCACAATATTTTTTTAATTCATAATTTTTTATTATAATACATTTATTATAATTTTACTTTTTAATAAATAATAATAAATGTTTTGCAGGTAAAGAGGAGTGTGCGAATGACTGAGGAAACAGTTTCAACATTTGTGGGACTAATATGTTTCCCATTGATATGTTTCTTATTGATATGTCTATATAGTCAACACATTACATTTTGTGGTACGTTTTTTTTTCATTACTGTATACCTACTTTTGCACATCCCTGTATATTTCAGTCTAATGTTTGTGTTTCTCGTTTCTTTTGATCTCGGATCACAGGACTCTTTATGTTAGTTGTTTGTTTTAAGTCGACCGACAATTTGTTAAATACAAATCCTTTCTTGCTTTCGGACTTTTTTTACTAGTTTTTTTTTTCCCCACTGTTTTGTCAAAAGAGTGCGTGTCTCCTTCCACTGTTTCCTGTCGGCCATTTTACAGCATTCGCCTTGCAATTCAACCGACCCTCGATGGAGGCGCCGACAACACCCTATTTTCGGCTGGCTTTTTTAAAAAAAATTATTTTTATTTTCTTTGCGTCGTCTTTATTCTTCGAGTTTTATTTGCTCTTTTGTCTATCTTTCTATCTATCTGTCTGTCTGTCTGTCTTTCTGTCTCCCTGTCGGTCTCTCTGTCTGTCCGTCTCTCTGTCCCTCTCTTTTTCCTGTCTGTCTGTCTCTCAGTCTCTCTGTAAATCTCTCTGTGTCTCTGTCTGTCTCTCTGGCTGTCTGTCTGTCTGTCTCTCTGTCGCTCTATTTTCCTATCTGTCTCTCTGTCTGTCTGTCTCTCAGTCTCTCTGTAAATCTCTCTGTGTCTCTGTCTGTCTCTCTGGCTGTCTGTCTGTCCGTCTCTCTGTCGCTCTATTTTCCTATCCGTCTCTCTGTCTGTCTGTCTCTCAATCTCTCTGTAAATCTCTCTGTGTCTCTCTCTGTCTGTCTCTCTGTCCGTCTCTCTGTCGCTCTATTTTCCTATCTGTCTCTCTGTCTGTCTGTCTCTCAGTCTCTCTGTAAATCTCTTTGTGTCCCTGTCTGTCTGTCTCTCTGGCTGTCCGTCTTTCTGTCTGTCTGTCTGTCCCTCTGTCTGTCTGTATCTCTGTCTCTGTCTGCCTGTTTCTCTGTCGGTCTGTCTCTATGTCTGTCTGCCTGTCTTTCTGTTTGCCTGTTTGCCTGTCTGTCTGTCTGTCTGTTTTTTTTTTTTTCTACCAGGTGAAAACCTTATTTCGTTTCACCTCTTTCTTTGTCACAACATCTGTACAAGGAAACAAAAAAACGTTCCTTAAACCAGCTAGAGCCTAGTTACCGGCGATCCGCCCACAAGTCAGTACCACCCCATTACACTATAATGTAGCGCGGTAGCTAACCGGGAAAAGGAAGAATAAAATGTCATAGAAGCCACGTTTTAACAGGGTAGGAAAACAAGACATAGGGAAAGAAAGTCGTCAATTAAATTTTGCGGGTAAAAAAATGTCATTGAGAAAAGAACGTAATGAATAGGCATAGATAGGTTTTCCTAACGCCCGGTTCACACTCCTCCCCAGTCTTTTGAACAGGAATAGAGGTTTATCCATTATTTCCTGTTCAGAATTGGATTTCCGGTTCCTTATAAAAGTCTCATTCTCTTTAACTCCCAATAGTCCTTTGCGTCTTAGTGGCATTATCTCCTTGCTTGCTTATAAAACAAAATCATTTCAAATAGTGAATATTTTAATAAAATGAGTAACATTTTAATTCTTTTAATATTCTAATTTATTTAATATTTTAATGTGTTACATTTATTTGTTACTAGTGGTCCCTGTGGAAATTTCACGGTGTTACTGTTTTTCATTGAAATCAATAGTTTTGAGGTCTCCTAACTCCATGGTATATACAATTTTTAAATGAGCTCTTTATAGCATCATTCCAATTATATTCTTTGGTAGTCATGTCTCCTTGATATTTTGACAGCAGGATCAGCAATAAAATAGTAATGGCAAAAACGTAACGGTCAGTTCACCTGACTAAGAAAGGCAGAGCACGGTTTTTCTATTTTTGATGAATCTAAAATCTTAAATTAATGATTGATTAAGCTCGTGCCGATTTCAATGACGATAAAACGTATGTAGAAATTTTCTCATCGTTAAAAAATTTGAGCTTACCAACTTTAAGAAAATATTGCAATAACAATCAGGAAAAGAGTTGAAATTAACAACTTTTCCCATGTAACTGAAATAGACTTTAAACACTTCTTTCTTTCTTTCTTTCTTTCTTTCTTTCTTTTGTTTCTTCTTTAATTCTCGCCTTCCCTCCTTTCGTTTTCTTTGTAACAATCACCTTTTTTTCTTTCTTTCTTTCTTTCTTTTTTCTTTTCTTTCTTTCTTTCTTTCTAAGAATTATTATAACTTTTCCTTTCTTTTTTTTTTTTTAATTATGAAAAGTAAAGTTGGCCTTACCTTTTTATTTCTTAATATATATATATATATATATATATATATATATATATATATATATATACATATATATATATATATATATATATATATATATATATATATATATATATATATATATATATACAGGAAAGCAGAGAGACGGACAGAGAGACAGAGAGGCCGAATGAGAGACAGATGTACAGACAGACAGCACTTGGCGATTTGTTTCGTCTTCTTCACATGTTTTTAGTTCTTTCTTTTCTTATTTACAAATCAGGTACCGATTTCTCCTGACATATCTGCAAGTTGAGCTATCCGAGGTTTTTACAAACAGTAGTAATATATATATATATATATATATATATATATATATATATATATATATATAGTTATATATCCAAAGAGATGACAGTGACAGGATCCAAAGAGTGTGAGTTCAATACCCTGTTAAGGCAGTGGAGAACTTTCAGAGGAGATAACTGATAACTGACATCCATTAAACATGGCACGTGGAACTAGAACAGTCTACCCCAGTGAGCGAAATAAAGGGTTCAATTTGACATTCCAACCACCTGAAGAAGGCCGGAGCGTACAACGACCGAAACGTTGTAATAAATATGGCGACAAACATGAGGACAATAGTTCGAATAATGTAAATGATGTAATTACTATTAGGTATGTGTTTATCTATAGATTTAGTGCCAGATCGAACCAGCCTAATACCTAACTGGTAATGGGAGATTTACAAATATGCAAGATGGATTCTAGCGAGAAATATTTTCTGGCACGACATATTGAACCAACTTTCCTTGCGTCTTAGTAGCTTTGATGCCTTTCTTGAAGTGAAGTGATAAAAAAGAAGAAAAAAAAAAGACCGCCTGTGCAACAAAAATCGTTCTGGGAAAGGCCCCTAAACAATATACTGGTTTCAGCTAATAACTATGATGGACAGCTAGCGGTTGACTTCAGTCATCCACATGCAAAAAAAAAAAAAAAATCGTCGTTGACTAAAGCGACTTGGGTGATACATGGGCGAGTGGGCTGAAACCAGAGAGGTCCACGGCGCCATTCCGGGTCTTGTGTATTTTTGAACGATTTTTACTTAAGCACGAGATGTCCATTATTTTTGGTCGCGGCTCGAAGTAGGTGGGATGGGGCAGTTCGTCTCTTCAAGACGATATCCGAGGTAGATTTCTTTTTGATGTTACCATCTTGTAGCCTTAGTCTAAAGAGGCAGGACTTACTAGGAAGGAGATGTTTTGGATTCAGTTTTTCATCTCCAAGACAGGTTACCAACCAAAGCTATGGAGTCCTGCCTGTCCTGCTATTTACCCATAGCTGTGAGGGGAAGAAAAGATTTCATGCCTTTCTCTTTCACTTTCACCGCCACTCCACCTTACCTCCAAAGAACCTAACATACTCGGTAGATAGATAAATGTGTGACCCATGAAACTTTTTACAGCCATGTCCATTCCCTGCAGTAAATTAGGGTCTTAATAAAACCTGTTTATTTGTTACGAGATGTCATTTCTCTGACCATATTCGTCTTGTTGATGTCCAAACAAAATGTTCAATAAACAACAAGCGACAAGTGACAAAGCCTTGTGGTCCCGGCCAAAAAGGGTCAGTCAGTTATGTTTCATGCGTGATACACGCTTAGGCGATCTTGTATCTTTCGATACATGACTGTCCTGCTATTTACCCATAGCTGAGCAGGGAAGAAGAACAGGATTCATAATTTTCCGAAAGGTATTAGCAGTTATGTGCCATTCGTGATACACGCTTAAACAATCATGTATTTTTCGATACATGACTGACGAGGCAAATTTTTTCCCCGCAGTAGGTTGCCATTTCTTTCTGCGGTAGACAAGTTGCCATTCAAGGCTATAGATTCCGGTCTGTCCTGCTATTTATCCATAGCTGGGGAGGGGAGAAGAAGAGGATTCATACTTTTCCAAAGGGTATTAGCAGTTATGTGCCATTTCTGATACACACTTAAACGATCATGTATTTTTCAATACATGACTGACGAGGCAGATTTTTTTCTCTTTGTAGGTTGCCATTTCTTTCTGCGGTAGACCAGTTGCCTTTCCAGGCTATAGAACCCAACCTGTCCTACTATCCATAGCTGGGGGAGGGAGAAGAAAAGGATTAATACCTTTCACAAGGGTATTACCACTTCAGTCACTCAGTCAGTTATGTGACCTGCGTCATACACGCTTAGGCGATCATGTATTTTTCGATACATGACTGACGAGGCAGGTTTTTTTTTTCCGCTGTAGGTTGCCATTTCTTTCTGCGGTAGACCAGTTGCCATCCAATGCTATAGAACCCAGTCTGTCCTACTATTTACCAATAGCGGGGGTGGGTGAGAAGAAGAGAATTCTACCTTTATTAACAGGTAAGTAAATGCAATGGATTCGACTGGAATTCGAACTCGGCTCTCCCCTATCCATTACTCCACCATGCTTCCTAGAAAAAAGAGTAATTCTCGTTAAAAAAAAAGACAAAGTTTCTTTTCGTATTAAGGCAGCTAATCCTCTTTAATCCGGCAGTCGTGGGACAAGGACACTGATCACAAAAATACTGGGAATCTCAGAAATCACCCTTAAAAAAGAAAACTATGAAAACACAGTCTTGTCAGCTCATTCAACATACGAGATTTGATTAAAAATTATCGGTACTATAAAAAGAAAACTATAACAGATATCAATTCAGTATTTAATCTCCTTTGAAGTAGTCCCCTTCTGAAGTCAAACACTTCTTCCTTCGACGATTCCATTGCCTTTTTTTAGCCTTTGTATTGCATCGAAACAATAAAAACCTTGTGATGTTAGAACTGTAAAATCTTGCATGCATTAATTTCAACTCTTCTTATTAATAAAAGCATTGTTTCTTTCCATGTACGCGGATGGGCTGAAAAGTTCATAGGCTAAATATGAAGGATTGGTGTTAGAGCTGTAAAATCTTGCATGCATTAATTTCATCTCTTCTTATTAATAACTGCATTGTTTCTTTCCATGTACAAGGATGGGCTGAAAAGTTCATAGGAAGCATTACCTCGTTACATTTTCTTAGATTTCCTCGGCGTCTTGGAATTTTGTTCCTTTCAAGTGGGATTTAAATTTTGGAATAAGAAAATCACAAATGGGGGAAATCTGGAGAATATGGTTGTTGTCGAAACTGGCGAATGTTGTACTTGACCAAACATTTCTTCACAAGAGATAGTCACTGATGGAACCTATGTGGTGTGGTGTGACGACCACACTCTATACACTTTCCTTCCAAGTACTGCTATAAATAACGAAATCGAGCGAGAACGTTGTAACTTAATATACATACGTGACAGCGTCCAAGGTCTATCTGTGCCAAGCTTCTTCATACTGCGCAGTTTAGCTCTGTTACTATCGCAACAGATTTTTTATCAGACCTCGTATATATTACTCTTTTATCAAAAATAAAACAAAGTTGAAAACAGGAAATAAAAACAATCATTAATGCTTCCAAACAAGGTTTTTATTGTTTCTATGCAATACAAAGGCTAAAAAAAAAAGGTTAAAACCAAAAAATAATATATACTTATACTGAATTCGGGTATATAAGAAATGAACAAATCCGTATCACTAAAACATTCTGCTGTTGTCGGCTGATGCGGAAAGATGTAAACAATGTGTGGCTCGACAAACTAATGGCTGCTGATTTGAAAACCTTAGCGGACCATGGGAGTTAACAGACCACTCAGTGTCGGTTGAAAGATGTGGGGCGATATATGTACAGGGTAAGTATTTACTCTGTCCCCCACAAGGTCTATTTTTAGGTGGGGGACCCGAGCGCGTACACCCGGGACAGGAACAAAAATTCCCCTCAGCCCCCGCAACTGTCGGTTGCGCTGGCCTCGGTGCGAGCACCGATCCTTCCCTCTGGTGCAATGGGAGGACACGGCTTCGGGCAGCTGTTCCCCAGGGTTGGGCACCTCTCAGTATGATTTTCCTCTGTTGCCCCTGTGTCCTTTGACAGAGGAGCCCCTCAGCGCACACTGTCCAAAGACAGACGCAACTGAGAGACGTGAAATTACTCAAAAAGAGTAATAATGTACAGGGTAGGTTTATTTCGCAAGTGTAGCTTAATATGATGAAAAAAAGCATATGATAAAAGTACCGGACAACCACTGCAGAACAAACTCATTAAGCTATTAAACAATAAGTCTGTCTATATTTATAAGATGAGGTATTGTAATTATTTATATTATTTACAGTGTTCGGACTGTTGTCCTCATCTTTATTGCCATCCATATTCACGACGTTTCGGTCGTTGTACGCTCCGGTCTTCTTCAGGATATTTTTGAGATGAGGTATTGTTATTATTTACATTATTTACTTTGTTCAGACTGTTGTCCTCATCTTCGTTGCCATATTCGCGACGTTTCTGCCGTTGTACGCTCTAGCATTCTTCAGGTGATTGAAATGTTGTACTAAACCTTTTATTTCGCCCACCGGTGTAGAGTGTTCTAGCTTCATACCTCTTCCAAAGAGTTGCGAGTTCAATACCTCGCTACTGCAGTGGTGAACAAAAAGAATCTTGGTGAGGTGAATTAAAGGGAGATAACTGAGACATTCTAAATAATAATAATAATAATATATTCTGATTCCTGGAGCAATATTCTTTCCTACTAATACTGTGTCTTCGTTCACAAAGCTATCGAAACTGTTACCATTCTTTTCATTTCATAGAGGTTTAGACTGCAGGCAGTTTCCTTTCGAATTTGCAAACCACGGGGAAAATTGCTTACGTACATATTAACACACATCCCACCAGCAGACACAAGAACTTTTTTCAGCGTTCGTTGTTTGTCACACGATTTGCCATCGTCACAAACATAACGCCATCATCAAAGAGAACTTACCCAACACATCTATCTAGCTAAATCGATTCATATCTATCGATCTATCTATTTCAGTAGGTTCGTTTCTCTCTCTCTCTCTCTCTCTCTCTATCTATCTATCTATCTATCTATCTATCTATCTATCTATCTAAATCTTTTCATATATATCCATCAGAGTCGGTACATATCTATCTATCTATCTAGCTAGCTAGCTAAATCGGTTCATATCTATCGATCTATCGATTTCAGTCGTTCGTATCTATCTATCTATCTATCTATCTATCTATCTATCTATCTATCTATCTATCTATCTCAGTCTGTTCATATCTATCTATCTATCTATCTATCTATCTGCTATCTATCTATCTATCTCAAAAAGTCTGTTCATATCTATCTATCTATCTATCATCTATCTATCTATCTCAGTCTGTTCATATCTATCTATCTATCTATCTATCTATCTATCTATTTCAATCTGTTCATATCTATCTATCTATCTATCTATCTATCTATCTATCTATCTATCTATTTCAATCTGTTCATTCTATCTATCTATCTATCTATCTATCTATCTATCTATCTATCTATCTATCTATCTATCTATTGTTTTCTGAGCCGTAAGGAAACTGCGCCATTGTCACCGGGGTTTTCGTTCGCCATAGCGCCTTGGATATTCAGTGAATCTCTGACGGTAATTCGTTGTCTTTTTCGCGTGATTTTTCCGTTCCTTAACGCGTCGAAAATCGTGCCGGTTTGAAAGTTAATGCAGCATCTTCTGCGCACGAATCGGCCCATTTTGCAAGGCAGCTGCTTTCAGCTAATATCGCCTCGCATCATTTGAAATGAATTATTTACTTGGATGTATTGCACTCAGCAAGGGATTCGCCCTCACCCCGGCCTCTTCCCTTGCGTTCCATTTGGTACTGCTATCAAATCAACACGATTATTTATTTATATCATTAATAGAGTGAATGGAAAACCACGGCATTTTCTCAGGTGAGTTCTGTGCAAGAATCCTAATAATTCGTACGCAGCCATTATACAAATGACAAAACCACGCTTGAATATACGTATTTATACTTTGTAAAAAAGACTCCCTTTAATACGTAAATCTCCTCTCTCTCTCTCTTTCTTTATATATATATATATATATATATATATATATATATATATATATATATATATAGGTAAAGGTAAAAAGGAGAACGAATAATGTCCAATTCCAACGTTCGTAACATTTAATTTAAAAGAGGGCTCAATACAAAGTAGACCAATATTATTCATTTTAGGATATTACACCGAAAACATGTCAAAATCGCTACACAATTGCAGTCGTGTTTCGATGCGTATCAATGCACCTCATCAGGCGATATATATATTAACTCTCTCACAATATTTATAATCAATCACTTGTCACCCATCTCTATTTTGTGAATACGATGAATGTGTTCCTTGTTAGGGACATTTGCAGGATCTCCAGAAACTTAGGCGATCTTCAAGAATATCCCTCCCCCTTCTAAATTCAGCTGTTCACTTTTGCATCGTAGATGAAGGTTGCGCGCCATCCCATAATGTAGTAACCATGCCAGAATAAATGTCTTTGGGAGCTACACCCTTTTCTGTAGGTACCTGATAGCGATACCAAAAAGAAGTCGCTACCAGTTACTATTGAAGTCTTCTTTGAACAGTCAGAGGTTAGTTTACCACGAAAGAAACAATGTAGTTATTAATAACAAGAGGTGAAATTAATGCATGCAAGATTTCACAGCTCTAACATCACTCCTTCATATTCAGCCTATGAACTTTTCAGCCTAACCTCGCAGAAAATCTCTGTTGGTAAAAATTGTTTTTCCTTGATATCCTTCACACCTTTTTGCTTCTGGTGGTCCCTTGCTTAGGGGTTTGCAGAACCATTTGGATCGTCTAAGGTTGACATCAAGAGAAAATGTTTAACTTAAGTTGGTCACGTATTTTATGTACAGAAACAATGATTGAAACTTAGAATTTAAAAATATTGTCTGGCTTTAAATAACCAGCAATGGGTTGATAAACCGTAAAAAACGAATCAATCAATCAATGAAATACTGATTACCTACACAAGCATGTCTTTTACATTTATTTATATTTTCTGGAATATAAATGTAAAGAAACTACCGTGACCCCAAACTGGGGGATCATTTTATATGTTGATTGTAATATAGAACTGATCCCCCACTTTATATCGACATTATATTTTATTTTTGCTTGCTTATCAAATCTGATTATGAATTCATCTTTTCTCCTCCTAGGTATGGGTTAATTAGTAAGACTTGTATCACTAAACCATAATTATCTCAAGAATAAAAAATAAAAATTCTTGCAATCTAAAAATATTTTTTGGCTCTAAATAACCTGCAATGGGTTGATAAATCGTAAAAAAAGAATCAATCAATCAAAACATACTCTACATTTAATCGAAGTTCAACACACTTGATCCATCGTTTTATAAATTTCTTTATCTTCCTCCAAGAACTTTTCGGAATCTTCTAATATATATATATATATTATATATATATATGGTCTGAGTATTTTCGTTTTATGAAAGAGTAAAAATTTCCAGTTCTGAAACGATAACTTTTCCAGCAAAATAAATATTAAATACATCGATAAATAAATAAATAAATCGTTGAAATTAAAATCACAAATTAGATACGATTTTTAAGCTAAAAGACTAAACGGAAAAAAATTGAAAAAACAAAAATCAAAGAGAAATTTGCTGAATCAAACGTCAACGATTTACGAGCAGACGTCATATATTGCCATGAGTGCCTTAAGAAAATAAGTAAAAAACAAAACAAAATAAAACAAAAAATTACGAGTCAGGACTTAATTAGTGTAAAATTTGTTTGATATTTCGACTAATTGTCTTGTGGATGAGAAGGAAGAGACTGTAATTGGCCAATTTGTCTACTGTGGGCAAAGATTTAAGTGAAGTAATGCGAAGAAACTGCAAGAATTTAATGCCATCTTAAGTGTGTCGTCATGCAACTGGTATCGTTGTATCTTCTCTCAAATAGAAAAATGCTAGACAGGAACATCCAAGAGAAAGTGTGTGTGTGTGTGTGTGTGTGTGAGAGAGAGAGAGAGGGGGGGGTAAATAAAAGTAAGAGGCTATGAAATAGAAGATAAAGAGGGAAAAATAAGTAAGGTAGAGAGAAAAAGAAAGAGAGGATGAAGGAAAAAAAAGAATTTTGGACAACACAAAGAAGAAAAAAAAAGAAGGAAGAAAACAGAAAAAAAAGCATAATTATAAAGTTTATATTTCTTTCCGTGAAGTGGGAATTAATAAAATCCGGAAGCGTACATGTGACATGCGCATGATTGTCTTTGCGCGCACACACATACACACACACATACACGCGCTCACACACACATACACACACAGAAGATGGGGTACTGAAGTTAGTATGACAATATTATGAAACTGACAAAGTCCGACAATTATTTTTAAGACATTTTTATGTTTATAAATTCTTTTTATAGATACAAATAAATATGTAAGTAAATGCTCAGTTTATAATAAACAGTATTAATAACATTTACCGGCCTGAATGTCCGAGAAATTTTCATAGAAAATATTCGTCCTTCGAATCAAAATTTCTCGGATATTCAGGCCAGTAAATGTTATTAATAATGTTTATTATAAAACAGAGCATTTACTTAAATATTTGTATCTATAAAAAGAATGTATAAACATAAAAATATCTTATATATATATATATATATATATATATATATATAGAGAGAGAGAGAGAGAGGAAAATTGTATGACAAAGGGAAAGATGTGATTTCAACATTTCACCATTCCTGGCAGAACTTCTATTATCCAAGTGTGGGATATCAACTAACAAAAGGGATAGAAAGAAGAAGAATATAAATAAAGTCGATTTAAATGAAACCGGCTGCAAGATGGACTCTGACGAAAAAACTTCTGGCACGGCACAGTGAACCAACTTTCCTTGCAGTAGATGTAATTCAATGTAATGTTCTAATTCAAGCCAGTTTTTAAATGTGAGGCCAAGAAGGTGCAGTGAGGCGCTCTCCAGGAGTCGAGCATGAGTCATGCTGATAGCGAACAGGGAAGTTTCTCTATGGTGGTTAAATGAGAGCAATTTAGTTTTGGAGTCATTAAAATTTACAAGCCATTTCCTGTCCCAGTTAACCACTGATTAGAGATCCTTTTCAAGACCAGCGACCAAGTTAACTTTATCAGCTCTGACGGCTTTGCTATTGAGACAGGAGTAAATGGTAGTATCATCTGCATAAATGCCCACTTGGGAACTGATGACTGATAAAAAGGAGAAAGAGAATTTCGTTTCTTTTTTTTTCACTTTTCACTTTCTCTTTTTTGTCCTTTTCTCCTTTTTATTCGGTGTATCTGTCTTGATGGACTGATTCCATTTCTTAAAAAACCTTTCAGTCTGAAAATATGAATATAACAATATTCATTAAATAAATTACAATCGATATGGATTTTTAAGGCGTTTTTTGATTTATCATTGTATATTTCTCTGTAACTTACATTGAGCTCTGATTGGATTAATATCCTCCATGGAATTATCCCTACCAATTATAAATTGTTATATATATATATATATATATATATATATATATATATATATATATATATAAAAAAAAAAACTTAGCGCTTCATCGAAAACTCGATTATAAATTATAATTTATTTAAACGGGTAAGTTTTTAATACCCGTGTCATCAGAACGAAATTACAAACCATTTGTTCAGAGCATTGACTTCCTTTCTCTCTGTCCGAAGGCAGTGAGTTCGACAAGCCTGTCACAAGCCTGGCAGCAAACAGCCTGTCACGAGCCTAGCAGCAAACTGCCTGTCGCGAGCCTGGCAGCAATCTGCCTGACTCGAAACCACTTCTTTTCGAGTTCGTAATGGTTTGTTTTAGCAGCATTTTGCGATTTGGGACAAACCCCCCTGATGTATCTTATTCTATGTTCAATTTTGTTATCACCTATGCTTAATTGCTTAATTGCTTATAACTAATCCACGCATCAAGGTATTTGATGTGTGTACTATTTATCAATTCCAGGCTTTGAATCTTTTTTTTTTTGTGAGGATTCAGTCTCGTTAAGTGTCATCTCTGCTTTCTTTCCCGTCATACATCATACACAATTGTTCAAATTAATTGAAACAACAGCTTTAGTTTGCTTTCTTTCATCATACGTTCAGTTTTAGACCCTCTGGAGTGACGGTATAATCGATTCCTATTTTTTGCCTCAGATTAGGTCATTTGCAGTGGTATGCAGTAATATGAATCAATTTTCAGGTGTATGATGAAATTTGTTTGGCCTTGAAAAATATTACATCATCTTAAAAATGATCTACAATCCGTTGTTAAATGGGGCAAGGTATAGCTTATTAATCTTAATGCCTCAGAAATTAAACTACTTTCTTTTAATCAGCCCAGAGAACCCTTTTCATTTTCCATTATCATGGCTGATGCTAACCTCCAGGAGAGGGACTCATTACACTCATTACAGGACAGTGACTCATTACACCTTCTCAGACTACCATCTTAAAACAGACTACCACCTCTAAACTGATTCTATCTTTCTTATCAAAATGAAATCGCGAAATGAAAGTTGTCTTGAACAGCCACTCTTCTAGAGCTTTATGGATTAATTCATATGTTCTCCAAAGCTCTATCTTTGGACCTATATTGCTCCTACTTTTCACCAACATCCCTGATGTCACCAGTTATCAACTCGGTATCTGTGCTAATGATAACTATTTACTCCTGTCTTAATAATAACTCTGATCTGTTTGATCAGGTCAAATTGGCAGCTGAAAAAAAATGACCTACAATCTGTTGTTAGCTGGGGCAAGGAATGGCTTGTTAATTTTAACGCCTCCAAAACGAAACTACTCTCTTTTAAACGTCTAATAGAAAGAACCCTTTTTGCCCTCCATCAGCATGGCTGATGCTAACCTCTAGAAGAATGACTCATTTCGCCTTCTCGAGCTAATGTTTTCCTCTGACATGAAGTGGAAAGATTATATTGAATCAATTGCTAGCTGTGCTGCTAGGAAATTTGGTTTACTGTATCGTTCTGGACCATTTTTTCTCGCCAGAATCTATTTTACACATTTACAAGTCTACCATTCATCTATGTATTTAAAATTGCTGTCACATTTAGTCCGGTGCCTCTGCTATGTATTCAGAGTATCTTTATAAAATACAAAGAAAAATCTGCAATGCTATTGGCCCTGACCTGGCCTCTCGGTTTCCATCACTTTAAATACAGGATATGTTGTTAAGAGAAAAATAAGATAGAAATAGTAATTAGTTTTCTTTTATTCTACATGTATTTTCTTAAAAGTAATTTGCCTATCGTGAAAATCAAATTTCAGCTTTTATCTGTTTCCGAGCACCAATAAGCTCCTATTGGAGATGTCGGGGCCCTCTTGATAATCAGTACAGTTATAGCCTTTATTTTTCCCGTGTTTCATTAAAATTTCACTTGATTTTTATTTAATTTTTTATTTTTCCGTTATTAACCTATATGTACTAATACTAGTTATTTTATTGGTAGGATAAATCTGTTAACTTTTGGGCTAAGTGTATTTTAATCAAATCAGTAATTCGGCAACATCTCGGCATCTTACAAGTCTCGGTTATGCCGGGTTATTATTTGCTAACTTCCACCCTACAGCCCCTTTCCCCACAGACGAAAAGTCGCGGGCCTCTCGCTACGCTATTGCTATTTCCATGAGGTGTGTTCTGACGTGCTACATTCTTTTGTCTCACCGCTCCTGACCTTTACATAAGTGTGACTCATCCCCACTCCCTTTCGTCTTCCATTTGTAAGGAGTTAGTACCACTTGGGCAGCTTTGTGAAACAGACTCCGAGAAGGAGGTTTTCCTAATCTCTATAATCTTGACCTCTTCAAAAATCTGGTGTTAAACGTTATCTTTCCTACACACTACCATGAACTACACTTCTTGGCTTTTCTTACGCTCATACAACACCACACACTAGGCCTCTACCTTGAGTGGCTCTTGGGTTTTGTAGTGAGTGAAAGTTAGTATATGAAAATGCACCAGTAAAAATAATCTGCCTATGTTGAAAATCAGCATTCATATTTCAGTTTTTATCTGTCCCGAATATCAACGATACTGGAGATGTGTAAATAATTCGCCAGGCAAGTTAATATCTTAATTATAATAATAAAAAATCGGCCGATATACGATGTCGACTTATATACGAATATATTCGGCATTAACAACAGAAAAAAAAAAAACTCAGGTTTCGAAGGATCTAAAAGAGTAAAAATTAGGAGGTAAAACTAATAAGGGAAAAGGGAGCTAAAATAATTGTTTTGAATGTCGGCCTGGGCGATGATCTCATGACAACTTCAATAGAATTTCCGGTTTGTGATTTTGTATTCTAAACGTTCATTTAAACTTTTTCCTGTTATCTCCCCCGCCCTCGTCTCTTCTGAAAGAAGAAATTATACTTTTTATTAGTTAATAGGTTGCTACTTGATACACTAAAAAAATAATAAAAAATACTAATTCTCGTCTTAATTAAAAACTCATTTGTCATTAAAAATGCAGTTTAGTTATTATTGATTTTCCCTTTATTCTTTCTTTTTTCTTTTACTTTCTTATTTATTTTTCATCTTTTTCTTCTTTACCTTTCTTTTATCCTTTTCTTTTTCTTCTTCACTTTCCAGTGGTTTATCTGCAACATTTTTTCCGCAAATTCCACCTTTTTTAATTTCTTTCTTTCTTTCTTTTCTATTTCTTTCTTTCTTTCTTTCTTTTACTATTTCTAGTTATTTGATTCTTTGTTTCTTTTGTGTTTCCTTCCGTCTTTCTTTTTACATTTGCAGTAATTTTTTTTCTTTCCCATTTCTTTCTTTCTTTCTTTCTTTCTTTCTTTCTTTCTTTCTTCTGCCGTTCAGTCTTTCTTTTACTTTTCCAGTTCATTGATTTATTTATTCATTTCCTTCTTTTTTCTTTCTTTTACTATTTTCTTTTTGCATTTCTTTCATTCTTTCCTTTCACTTTCCAGTTCATTGATTCATCCATTCATTTATTCACTCATTCATTTCTTTCTTTCTTTCTTTCTTTCTTTCTTTCTTTCTTTCTTTTCTACCGTTCCGTCTTTCTTTCTTTTCTCTGCCTTTCTCTCTTTCTTTTACTTTTCCAGTTCATTCATTTCTTCATTCATTCATTCATTCATTTCTTTCTTTCTTTCTTTCTTTCTTTCTTTCTTTCTTTCTTTCTTTCACTTGAATCCGCATATTCTATGTCTTTTTACCTACTTTTCTTTCCTTCGCCCAGATTCACTTAGAACGTTTTTGTCTCTATCGGCGTTGTCGTCGTCGTATTCTTCTTCTTCTTCTTCTTCTTCTTCTTCTTCTTCTTCTTCTTCTTCTTCTTTCCCACCCTGACCCTCTCCGCTCATTATCCCAATTTGATTCTTAAATTACTTCTTAAACACTTGTCTATTTATGTGCCTCCCACTACATCCTTTTCAGTCTCTCTAATCTTCGCCATCTCTGTTTCTTTCTCCTCTCGACCAACTTCTCGACCTTTTTCTCTTTCACAACCGACTCTAATTACACACCGCTATCTCTCCACTTGCCGGGAACCCCTCCTATCGACCATAATCACCTATAATTATCTTTTAGCTAGTTGAAGACCCGACTGATACCTGTCAGAACCCTGGGCTGTTTATCACCAGGGTTTAAATGTCTACCTGCACGGTATCTTGGCTAAACTCCTTTTAAACAAATATTATATCCATTGAGCATATCACGGTGGGATTTTTGTCTGTCAACAGGACTATTTTTCCCGTTTTTATTGTTGGCTTTGTGATTGCCTCAAAAGAATAAAAAAGTGATGAATCTTTGATTACTTAAAGTGCGCCATTGCTTTTTCTGTCCACTTCTCGACAACTGATTTGTAGTCGTCCTTATAATCTTAACACTGTGAATAAAAAATGACGTACAGAATAAAACAAGAATAATAACTGAACACTTAATTGTACATAACATCACTCTATTCTGTAAATAACGCTTGCTTCAATTTTTGATAATCGCTTTCTTTATCATATTCAATATAATTCTTTTTATAGCGAAATCAGTAGTAAGGTATTTATATTAAGCATATAATATACACCCATGTACGGTGAGCTGGCCACGGAATAACGTCCGGTAGGACGTGCTGCACTATGTTTCAAGAGAGGGACCTGAAACTGGGAACAGCTAGCAGACAAACGAAGCGGCTGTTCGAAGAGGAGTCGTGATAAGCGGGAAAGGGTGAAATCAACTGTTGGAGACCAGAAGACACTACATTATCTATCTATCTATCTATCTATCTATCTATCTATCTATCTATCTATCTATCTATCAGCCTCATTCCTTTCATTATCTATCTATCTATCTATCTATCTATCTATCTATCTATCTATCTATCTATCTATCTACCGTTCATTATCTATCAGGCCGTTCATTATCTATCTATCTATCTATCTATCTATCTATCAAACATGTGTGTGTGTACGCGTGTGTATATTATTTATTATGTTGGAGATTGATTGAGTGATTCGGTTTTACAGCTTGTCAACCATACTAGGTTATTTTAAAGCCAGAAAATATTTTTAAATTGCAAGAATTTTTTTTGAGATAATAATGATTTAGTGATACAAGCCTTACTAATTAACCCATATGGGGGGACAAAAGTGATGGATTCATACCTTTCGCAAGGGTATTTGCCCGTAAGTGAATATAATGAGCCCAACGGGAATTGGAACTTAGCTCTCCGATTAAGAATTCCAAGCGAGTATCCGATACACCACCCGCACATCCAAGTTTACAGTATCTGGTATTTCCAAGTTGTCACGCATTTCGGTAATGTCCAGCAGGGCCGTTGCGTACTACCCTCCGATCGGTGTGTGTGTGTGTGTGGGGGGAGGCAAGCCTGATTAAGGGCAGTGCTTTGTGATCCTTGCTGTCTTATCAACATTTGTTCATGGGTATTTCGAATAATTATAATTTAGTATAATTGTTCTTTTGATTAATTTTCGTTAAAATAATTTATATAAAAACTGTCCTTGAAAATGGCTAAATGTATAGCCGAAAGCGTTCGGATAAAAAGATTTTCGCTCTTATTTCAGCATCTTTTTTAGCTGTTAAACCTTGAACAAAGATTAGCCATTCGATCATATCTGGAGTGATTTCATTTATTCTAAACTTTTCACATTCTTTGTTGACGCTACCAGCATACGTGACAAAATCTTCGCCCCACCTTTTTTTTTTGTAAGATTCACGCGTTTCTAACCAGCATTAAACAGAGAGCCCTTGTCACTAAAGATTTTGTAATATGTAGTTGAAGTAGTTTAGCATACTCTATCGGAGCTATTTTCCTCAATAATAATCTCGTTTTTCTCTCATCTTCCCAGCCGATGCATTTCTGGCTGGATATTTGTTGATATCTACGAAAATACACAGAAATAGTCAGTCTAATCCCTCATCAGGATTGTATACAAATTTTGATATAATGTTTTGGACACCGTCTGGCGTAAGAGACGTTAAAGAAGTTTGTTTTGTTCAGAATTATATCCAACAACTCCTGTTGTTGTTTTTTTGTAGTTCTAGCAACTGCTGATTTTGTTGCTGTTGCTGTTTCTATTGTTGTTGAATTTCAACTATTAAAGCCAAAATTTGTTCCATATTCGAATGGATATGTTTTTTTTATACACTCAAAAGAAAAAAAAATCTTTTTTTTTTCTACACAATAAGAAAAAAAACCCGACGTAGTTAAAATTCTTGTCGTCATCCGTATTTTTGCTCCCGAATCAACAAGTATATGTTTTTCCATACTTGTTCACTCAGTATGAGTTTTCAAAATCCTTATAACTCCAGTTACAACTCGTATGAGTTCCTGAATCTTCGTTATGGTTATAAAGTCGTAAGAATACCGAATCCCTCGTCACCATTGTTGTACGCGCTTCGTAGCGCTTATAATAAAAGTAATGCTTATAACTTATAACTTGATAACTCCATCCCAATGCAGGAGCTCGTAATCCCAGACTTGTTTTTATGTGCCATGTCCTTTCAGCACGTAGGCGATCATCCACCTCCCTCTATCCCTTGCTGTTCTCAACAAGTTCCTTTCCTCTACTACTTCTCTCAGACCACGTTCTGTCACCCAATTGCTTAAGCCCGTCGTTGTTTTCCTTTGTTTCGCTTTCCCTCTATTCGCCCTGTGAGTATCAGATTCTCCAGGCCCTCCTTCCTTATTAGGTGTTCCAGAAATTTCAGCTGACTCTTCCTGATGATAATTATAAGCCTCCTCCTTGTTTGCATCCTCTTTAAAACCTCATCGTTGCTCACGGTCCATTCAGGGCGTTGACAATCATGGCTCTTCATAATTTCCTGTCCTTTCTAGCTCTTAATAATTTTGTCTTTTTGTTATCTCTCCTAAACCTTGTTCTACCATCCATTTCCTATTATTTATTCTATGTGTCCATGATATCCTTAGAATCCTTCTGTGGAACCACATCCCCGTCGCCACGAGTCTTTTCTTCATCTTTGAAGACGGGTTTACTTGTGTCAGAGACTCCCACGAAAAGGACACTGGTCTCCTCTATATATGCTCTTGCGTGGCACAGTGATTTCTTGACCTATTCCTCCGATCCTGTTAGGAAAAAATACCTCTTTGAAGTTTTACATCCCCCTTGGACGCTTCAGATCATTCACTAGTATATTTGTTTCAAACTTCATCACTCGATATGTGTTTTCAAAATCTTTGTAAATGTCATAAGTCGTAAGAGTTCCGATTCCTGTTAACGAGTTTCGAATCCTTCGTCGCCATTGCTGTAACGCGCTTCGTAGCTTATAAAGTAATGCGTCGACTATTTACCGTGATGCCTGTCTTAATTAGTCTGAAGACTGATTCCAAATGTCTTTTTTCTTCTTAATTCTGACCTGGAGTTCATTACTTATAGTTATGGACTATTTACTCCACAGCACTATTCAGCCGATAAAGATGGAGTAAGCCCCTTGTATAAAATAAAATACAATAAAGAGACAAACACAGACAATCATTTCAGTAATAAAAAAAAAGGAATAAAGAATAACTCATCTGCACACTATCAGTTACTCACGTCCAATGTAAGAGGAAGGTGAAGATCATAAAAACAAGGTTAAGAAATTCACGATCTGAGGAGAATTTGGAATCATACATGGTGTTATCCATTGGAAAGGAATTATTAGATGAATTGTCAACGTCCTCAAGGGACACGGCACATAGAATAAGAAAAAAAGAGATTGAGTAAATGGATGGCGGAACAAGGTTTAGGAGACATAACAAAAAGACAGAACTACAAAGAACAGGAAATTGTGGAGAGCCATGATCGCCAACGTCCTCAAGGGACACGGCACATAGAAGAATAAGAATGAACTTGAGTAAATGGATGGCGGAACAAGGCTTAGGAGAGATAAAAAAAGACAAAATTTATTATGAGCTACAAAGGACAGGAAATTGTGGAGAGCCATGATTGTCAATGTCCTGAATGGACACGGCACATAGAAGAAGAAGAATGAGCGTAAGTAAATGGATGCCGAAACAAAGTTTAGGAGAGATATGAAAAAGACAAAATTATTAAGAGCTACAAAGGACAGGAAATTGTGGAGAGCCATGATTGTCAATGTCCAAGGTACACAGAATAAGAAAAAAGAGAAATTTTGTCCATTTCATAATGTGTGACGTCATTTGTTTACATTTGGATACGCATTGAGCAGATATGAAAGTATGAGGGAAAATCATGGAGAATTGTGTATAAAAACAGTAAAATCGACATTGCTAACCGAACGCTCCTCTGTGGCCCAATCGGTTAAAGCACATCAGGCTATATAACGGTTCCGTATAGGATACAGGTTCGATTCCCATCGGAGGACGCATATTTTCTATGAAAATTTCTCGGACATTCAGGCCGGTAAATGTTGTAATACTGTTTATTATAAACAGAGGATTTACTATATTTATATATATATAAACTTTGAATAAAAACATAAAAAAATGTCTGAATACAAATATATATATATATATATATATATTATATATATATATATATTTATATATTTGTCTGTAATATAATTTCCCAACCTTAAAATATGTTTCTTTACATTCATGGGTTGGATCGTCATAGAAAATTTGACAATTTGTCTGACGACTGTATAAATATATATATATATATATATATATAATATATATATATATATATATATATATATATATATATATATATATATATATATATATATATACCGGTGTTAAAATAAAAAATTGTTCAAATCGTAACAGCATGCGATAATTGTTGTATCCCACAAAATGTTTAATATCTATTCAGTCCTTCAGCAATACTGACAACATTCATACACTGGCTTCCATCTTCAACGTCCATTCAAGAACCATCAAGAGAATGGTGAATAAGTATAAAAAAAGAGGGAACAGTAGAGAGGAAAACTGGATCAGGAGGTCACAACAACATGAGTGATCATCAGTTTAATCTAGAGATAAATACTTTCTTATTGTTCAAAGTAAAGTGCAAAAACCTCGGAGAATTCCAGTAAGATATCTTTAATCATTTCTAAGATACAACGGTTCAAAGCTTAATCTAACAATTGGATAATTTTGCTGTTACACGATTTGGACAATTTTACTGTTACACCTGGGTATATATATATATATATATATATATATATATATATATATATATATATATATATCATGCCTGAAGGACAAAATAAAAAAGCAAGTCTACATTCTTAGGTATTTATAAGTAGGTATGTCAAGGGCTCAAGTTTTCAAGTTTACCCGGAAGTTCACCTACCAGGCGTCTTTGATAATTTCCGGTTTCTCTGCATTTCAAGACGTCGAATAAAAGACTTTATGTAAAGATGTGATAATAAAACAGAAATCTGGACGCCATCTTGGAATAATTCCAAGATGGTGAAATAAAAAAGAATGATTATTTTTTTTATTCTACATTACGATCGATAACAGTTGGAAATTAAAATCACGGTAGCATGCATTCCGTGTTTCTCCTGTAACCGGAACTGCTTCCAGAATAATGATAAAAAGATACTTATTCTTCCAAATTCATCACTCTTATTATATTCTTAACGAGTTTTCACGACAGTGCAGTTACTGGTGGCCTAAGCTAAAGATTAAATAACAGAAAGTCGTTCCAATATTCCAGCAATTTCTTTACAATTACTAGTAGTTATTCAGCTTTCACATCAATATGAACTAGTGACTTTTACTGGAAACTAAAAGAAATAAATCTTACTCCAAAATACCGTAAGTTCTATTCTAATAGTTTCTTCTCTCGCACTTCTCACAGGTGGAACTTCCCTCCGATTTCTTGTTTTTCCTGACACCTACTAATCGCCAGCTTTCTGAATTCTGTTCTTTTATCGTACTTTCTCCTCTTCTCATTCTCTTCCTCTCAAAGTAATCCATTGCGTCTTAGTAAAATTATCACCTTGCTTGGGGTGAAATGATTAAAAAAAAAAAAGATTTCATAATTAACCTTCGGTAGTCAACGTGTTAACCTTCTGGGAATTTCAAGCTGAACTCTATATTCAATCCTTTCTGGATCCTGTTCTTTTATTGTCCTATCTCCTTACTAAACTTTTCTCATTATCTTCCACTTCCAATAACTCATTGCGTCTTAGTAGCATTATCGCCTTGCTTATGGTGAAATGATAGAAAGAACATGCCAGAATTTTCCTCAACATAACGAGCATATATATAAACAGAATAACGGATCAAAGCGTATAAGATTCCTGCTGAAAAGTGCTGGCGAGCGAACAAGTACTACAACCTAATCCTTTTTTTTTGGTGTAAGGGTATTAAATATAGACAACAACCACCGTAACAAGAATACTAGCAGTAGATATTTACTGAAATCTTTGTAAAGCGTTGTTATTACATTCTCTAAGCTAGAAAATCATTTAATTCTTTTAATATTCATTTCAGATTAATTAACAAAACCAAAAAGAGGTCTCCACTGTCAGATTTTAAATCTGCAATCTGTCTTGAGTACATCAACGGGTAAACTGAATCCTGATTATGAAAAACTTTTTTCGCAGGAGTTTTTCTTTTTATGTGTCATGTCCTTTCAGAACATAGACGGCCATTGCTCTCCACCTCCCTCTGTCTCTTGCAGCTCTCAGCAAGTTCCTTCTCTCTACTTCTGTTGCAGTCTTTTGTGTATGTTATGTACTAGTGAGCCCAGATAACTTGACTCACTTTATAGTCCACCAATAGAAGGTTAACCAATCAGAAGACGTAGAACATTCAATCCGTCGTGTATAAAGGCGGCCATTTTTGTCTACTCTACCCGAATGTCCAGTCCAGCTTGTCAGGCGAAGCGATAACAGAAGGAAGAACTACGCTCTGCTACTTTTAACAAAATATCCACTGCTAACCTGAACAACGCTTTCCTACTGTCTTCGAAATATTCACTGCTAACCTTTGGATTCTATACTCGAAGACGACCGTCATCATGAACAACAACTTCCTTCTCCAGACCACGTTCTATGATCCACTTGCTTAAGTCCGCTAGGTATGTCACGCATTGTTTTCTCTTATCTCTCTTTCCCTCTATTCAACCTGTGAGCATCAGATTCTCCAGGGCCTCCTTCATTATGTGTCCCAAAAATTTCAGCTGCCTCTTCCTGATGTTAAGTATAAGCTTCCTCCTTGTTGGCATCCTCTCTAAGACCTCATCGTTGCTCACACGCTCGGTCAATGGTATCTTTATCATCCTTCTGTAGAACCACATCTCTGTCGCCTCGAGTCTCTTCTTCACCTTTGAGGAAATCGCCCAACATTCGCTGCCGTAAAGAAGGACATATGTCACGTAACAGTTCAGTATCCTTTTCTTTGTTACCAAGGAAATCCTGTCTCGCAATACTCTGTCCAGCTTTTGGAATGTGTCCTTGGCCATCCCAATACGCCTACAGATATCAGTGTCGCACTTACCGTCCGCTGTCAAAATGCTTCCCAGATATTTAAACTTCCGCGTCTGCTTGATTCTAGTGTTCCCGATCTTCAAATCGCATTTTGGACTCTTCCTCTTAGTGATGACCATGCAATTCTGTCTTCTTGTAGTTTATGCTTAGTCCTTTCTTCTTGCTCTCCGTCGATACCTTCTGTAGGAGGTTTTGTAATTTCTTTCCCGTGTCTGCCATCAGTATTGTGTCATCTGCTTATCTTATGTTGTTAAAATTGTGGCCTCCAATATTAAACCCCGGTTAGAAATAACATTAATTGTAAACAATATATTAAAGATTGAACGAATTTCTCATCCATTTGTGCAGTTTGCTTCCAAAATGTTTCTAATATGTAAAGGAATGCCCACATAAGCGCAGATATGATTGCTGTTTATATTGTGGAATTATATGCTATTATATGAGAAATTTATATTGTGAAATTTATGCTATTTATATTGTGAAATTCGAGTTATTGTGATGCAGCTCATTTCACAAAGAACCGACAATGATGCAGCCCGCTTTGTAAAGGAGCCAACAACGATCCAACCCGCTTTAGAGAAGGTAGTCAATGATTCAGCCCTTTTTATAGGAGGCAAAAAATCTGAGAATCAAACAGCCCAATGAGTTAGGATCATTTTACATAGATGACAGTGATGTTTCTCACTTTACATATGTGAGAGTGATTTAGCTCACTTTACATAGGCGACAATGTTGTAGCTCACTTAACATAGGCGACAATGTTGTAGCTCACTTTACATAGGCGACAGTGATTCAGCTGACATTACATAGGCAACAGTGATTTGGCTCACTTTACATAGGTGATAATGATTGAGCTCACTTTACATAAGCGACAATGTTGCAGCTCACTTTACCTAGGTGACAGTGATGTTACTCACTTTACATATGTGGCAGTAATTTAGCTCACTTTACATAGGCGACAATGATGCAGCTCACTTTACATAGGTGACAGTGATTTAGCTCACTTTATATAGGCGACAATATTGTAGCTCACTTTACATAGGCGATATTGATTCAGCGCATTTTACATAGGTGACAGTGATGTTGCTCACTTTACATAGGTCACAATAATTTAGCTCACTTTACATAGTCAGCAATGGTGCAGCCACATTTACAATGGAGCTGTAATGGTAGAGTCCACTTTGCAAAGGTCCAACAATAATGCAACTCATTGTACATCGGGCCGACAATGATGCAGTCCGCTTTGTAAAAGACCGATAATTATGTAACCCATTTAAAATCTGCCATTTCACAGTGAAGTGATTCAGACTGAAGCAAATAACCTTCCCGACTAACTTCGCGTAACATTATATTTATAAGGGAAAATTGTCAATATCGGAGATAGAGCGGTTATGTATATAGAGAAAGTGTAGATACAGGAATCAACACTGCATGGTTACTGTCAGTTTCGCTCCTTAGTATGATTTTCAGACCAAGTCAGACAGCCTAAACATTACTTTGAAATAGGGAGCTGATTCTTATGTCCGCATTCTATCTATCTATCTATCTATCTATCTATCTATCTATCTATCTATCTATCTATCTATAGCCTCTTTCATTATCTATCTATCTATCTATCAATCTATCTATCTATCTATCTATCTATTAGCCTCTTTCCGTTCATTATCTATCTATCTATCTATCTATCTATCTATCTATCTATCTATCTATCTCAGTTGGTTCATATGTATGTATGTATGTATGTATGTATGTATCTATCTATCTATCTGTGTGTGTGCGCGTGACTTTGATTTATATATTAGTGGATTATTATTATTATTGTCATTATTAGCCAGGAAAAAGCTATGATTATTCTTTCTGCATCAATATATATATATATATATATATATATATATATATGGGAACGTATACAGTATATTATTTATTGTAATGAAGCCAAAAAAAGATGTTATTATCAATGCTTTCTTTTTGAGTAGCGATCCTGTTAATTGCCCAAGGCGTTCACCCAGACAACCGGAAAGGAAGGAGATGCTTGACTTCTCTCTTGGAAACAACAACAACAACAACAACACGAAAATTTAATAAAAATAACAATAAGTTTTATAAATTAATATTTGTAAGCAACGAAAATCGACAGTAGCCGTATTTGTAGTACTAAGAGTAAAAAATAGGTTTATCGGTTCTAAGGACAGAACGAAAGTAATCTTGCAATCTATTTAAAGTTTCTCCTTTAAAGATAGATAGAAAGAGAAAGAGAGAGAGGGGGGGGAAATAACAGCTTACAGAAAGAAAGTGAGAGTGAGAGAGAGATGGAATGAGAGGGGGAAATATAATAGAAAGTGAGTAAGTGCGAGAGAAAGAGAGAGAGAGAGAGAGAGAGAGGGTGAAAAAATAAAAGCTTACAGAAAGAAAGTGAGAGTGAGAGTGGGAGAGAGGGAATGAGAGGGGGGAATATAACTGAAAGTGAGTGAGGGTGAGAGAGAGAGAGAGAGAGAGTCATAGAACAAGTTATTTTGAGATCTTGAATCTAAGTCTTACTTTCTTCAATTATTTGCTGTTTTTGGTTCTATGCTGTATTAGTAACTCCCACTTAGTAAAAGTGGTCGTATTACAGTACTAGTAAATTCTTGATTAAATATTACTATTCCATTACTCAGCATATACTAACTATGACAATGTATTATTACATGACATATTATTAATTCTGTCAATGTATTATTACATGACACATATTATTGAATCAATAGCTTCATCTACTGCAAGGAAGGTTGGTCCTCTGTGTCGCACCAAAAGGTTTTGAATCCATCCTTCAAATTTACAAATCTACCATTCGTCTTTGCATTAAATACTGTTGCCATATATGATCTCGTGCCCCCGATATTCATCTTGAGGTCCTCGACAAAATCCAGAGACGGATACGCAATATAATAGGTCTTGACCTGGCATCTGGTCTGTAGTCGTTTTTTCACAGACGTGATGCGGCTTCACTCTGTCTTTTCAAAAAAGTATTTTCATGGCAACTGCTGTGACGAGCCACTTTCACTGGTGCCACAACTGCATGAATTTAAGCGTGTTACTAGGTTGGCATCTCGGTCCCACCGTTTCCCTGTCGAAACAGTTAAATGTAACCGCCTCTTCTACTCCAGCAGCTTCTTCTCTCGCACTTCCCGACAGAGGAACTCCTTTCATTTTACTTACTTCTCTGATAACTTTGATCTTCAAACATTCAAATGTAATATCAATCGACATTTTCTGATACCTTGATCCTGATCCCCGTCCTTCTCTACATCCTTTCCTCAAACACCCCTCTTTACTCTTACTTTCATCTCTGTAACCCCTTCCATGGTAGTGGCACTCCCTCCTTGCTTGGGGTGAAATGCTTAAAAAATTAACTCTGACAATACATCATTATATGACACATATTATTCACTCTAACCATGAATTATTACATGACATATTATTAACTCTGACAAAATTGTTTTGTGTCAACCCCACTATCTTCCCAAATGAGCAATGGCGAGAGGAAAATGATTATTCAGGCCTTCAGTAATGGTACCAACATTCATACCCTGGCTTCTATGTTCAAAGTCCATTCAAGTATCATCAAGAGAACGGTGAATGTTTTAAAAAGAGTGAACAGTAGAGAGGAAAACTGGATCAAGATATCACAGCAGGAAGAGGGATCATCATTTCAACGTAGAGCTAAAGCGATTAACTAGAAAAGATCCAACTGAATCCATAAGACGTTTGGCACGAGAGAGAGAGACTGAGAGAGAGAGAGAGAGAGAGAGAGAGAGAGAGAGAGAGAGAGAGAGAGAGGAAAATCAGCTATGACAGTCCAAAAGAGCAGTGAAAAACGACTTGAAAATGAAAACGTACGAAAACCTTTGAGGTACCTTTTGTTACTCCAGGACAGAAAGTTAGAAGGTTAGAGATATATTCTTATCATCTGGAAAATGATCCTGGATATATATATATATATATATATATATATATGAACTTTATTTCAATCCTTCATGAGCTTCCGATCTTTACTTATGATGAATTAATGATGAACATGTCATTTTCGTTTATGATCTATTTCATCACGATTCTTCTGTTAAGCTTGGAGAGTAATTATACATTCTTCTTGCTCAAAGTAGAGTCTAATTGTGTCATAAAAAAACTTCGTAGAATTCCAGTAAGATATCTTTAATCATTTCTAAGATATAACGACTCAGAGCTTAATCTAATAATTGGACAACTTTTCTGTTGCACGATTTGGACAATTTTGCTGTTACACCCCATAGCGGACTGCATAAAATGCACAATTCTACCTTTGAACTATCTGTTAATGTATAAACGGTTCAGTAAACTATTTAAAAAAATATCATCCAATTACTTAAAATTTAAAAAAAAAAAATTCAATTATTAGATTCTGTATTTACAATTTTACATCTACTTGCCTGTAAAATGTACATTACATGTACACTGTAATTACTAAAAAATGCATATCTTTTCCACAGACATTTTAATTGTTTTCCTTTTGTCATATACGTTTTTTGAAAGTTTTACTTGCTCATGAATATTAAATGAGAGAGAGTTTTGGGTGGGTCTTCCTCCGGCAACCAATATTTTTAAACTCAATCCACCACTGCTCAAAAACACAGACCGAATCCATGGTATTTTGTTTTGATGTACTACAAGTTGCAATATACTCTTGTGAGGGTAAAATAACTAGATCGTACGTCCCCTCCACACGCTTCTTCCTAGTGCATTTTACCTGTATTATCGTCGGGGTTTCAGCTGCGCATATATTAGGTGGCACAAGGCTCTAATCTATGTGTTCCCGTAATTTCCATCGGAATCGGAATAATCCATCCATTGTCCAATATGAAGAAAATTTTTTTTCCATAACACCATTACATTTCAAAGTCAAACCTAGTCTTAGATTCTGCGATTGACCAAATCCAACACCCTGGTGCCAATGCCTTCGCCACAACCCTGGAATGGCTGTCTTCCATATGCTATGCCTGTCCAGGGCCAAATACGATTTTGAATTCAAAATTGTCCTCCCGCTAAACTGGCTGCCAACTACGGCTACATAACCCAGTCTGATCTGCTACTTAACCCATAATTAGGGAGAAGTTGGATTCATACCTTTACTAAGGGTATTTGGGCGTAAGAGCATGTAACGAACTCGACTGGAATTCGAACTCGGCTTTTCGTTTTTTTCATCCCAAGCCACAATTCAATACATTATCTCATATCTGTGGAACTTCGAGTGGTGTGTAAAGCAAAGGTTAACAGGTAAGAAGAAGAAAAAAGATCTCGTAATAAACAGACTCACAGGTTATTGGAAATATATCGATAGCGAAATATGATATATTTGATAGTCAGTTGACAGTCACAAATCCCACAGGAAAAGATAAAGGAGAAGATTGTTGCAGAGCTTTTTCATTAGTCCGCAAATTGACGTGTTAGCAACTAGAGAGAAGGTAAGATTTTTTGGTAAAAAATAGAGTTTCTTCCCTTGGTAGCGAACTCATGAGCCTACACAAGTGACGGACGAACACTCACACACTTCATCCTCTCTGTCACTGACAGGTAGTCGGTAAAATTCCAGTAATAGTAGCCAATACAGACCATAAAAGTTGTGCAATTTATTAGTACAAGAAATCCTTTCTACTGATGAAAAGACGGCTGATTTGACTTCTAGTAAGAAACAAACACAAAACGACTTTGGTATATTGGCATGAAAACAGCTGCAATACAACCGGTACGGCTCACTGCTGAACAACTGCAGTTGCCCAACCAGTTCATGCCACTTGTGAAGGGATTTCTGAAAAGTGTAATTTATGTCCAAAAAGTCGTTCAGACTTTTCTGCTGGCGTTCCTGTTACTGGAAGTAATATACTGTTTCATCCCGCATACCACTACACATAATTTTCTGACTGGTATGGCAGCCAGATTAATACTTCATTGTGATATGATGACTCGTTCATTTAACCCATCTATAACACTTACTACATTATGCCAACGGATATATGAAGTAATGAATAATGTATCCAAGGATGGTATTCCAAAACTTAAAAGTGTACATATGTTACAGTATATACAGAAAGTAAAAATCAAGGGAGCTTTTCTGTGGATTATTTGCAAATCAAATGTGATTACTTATTGCAATGATGTTGTATAAGCCTGTTCATTAAGATTATGTGAACATTGTTCGAAAATAATTAACATTGTTCGAAAATAATTAAAATTAACATTACCGACTATGAGCACAGGTAAGAAATACGGAGAAAGAACGACTCCTTGATTATGTGAATATTGTTCGAAAATAATAAACATTGTTCGAAAATAATTAAGATTAACATTACCGACTAACATTACCGACTAACATTACCGACAGGTGAGAAATACGCAGAAAGTATGACTCCTTGATTATGTGAACATTGTTCGAAAATAATTAACAATGTTCGGAAATAATTAACCTTAACATTACCGATTATGAGCACAGGTAAGTAATACGCAGAAACAATGATTCCTTTATTATGTGAACATTGATCGAAAATAATTAACATTTACATTATTCGAAAATAATTAACATTAACATTACCGACTATGATCACAGGTAAGTAATACACGGAAAGAATGATTCCTTGATTATGTGAACATTGTTAGAAAATAATTAACATTGTTCGAAAATAATTAAGGTTAACATTACCGACTATGAGCACAGGTAAGAAATACGCAGAAAGAATCACTGATTGATTATGTGAACATTGTTCAAAAATATTGGAATTGTAAATTGTTTGAAGGAAAATTAATCGAAAGGACAATTATACTAAATGATAATTATTAGAAATTCAAAATTCCTCATTGCAATAAAAACGTAAAAATTAAAAGAGGAAATACACAATTAATAATTATTCGAAATAAAAACAATTTTGTAAGAAAAGAAATATATAGATTGTTCATAAAGTTTAAGTATCCTGGCGAAGAGCGATATTTATTTATAAGCTATTTACCAAATGTGGCACAAGGCCAAAATAGGGAATGGGGAAAGGGACGGTCTTCATCTGTCTTAACATTAAATTTAGCTAGCCACAAACACTCTCAAACATACAAACAATATTCCTAACACCAAAACAACGCATTCCTACTTACCTTTCTTACTCCATTCACCATAATACCTCATTGTCTCTATGAAAATCCTAACTAGTACCCATATATACAATTCATTTTCTGTGGTGAAGGGAGGGGGATAAAATGACAATTTGAAAAACTAGCTCCAATGATTATTTACAATATGAGTACAAATCTATTGACAAGCTCATTCGAACAGTTGCCATGGAAGTATTTATAGAAAAGGCCCAGGGAGGCAATTTTACGGAGGTGGGAAAAGGACTGAAGTCGAGACGCCAGGTCAGGAGCACCGGGTCATATGTAGCAGCAATAATCTAAGCATGGACGAATGGTAGATATATGTATCCCTGTTATTTCAATGGTGCACAGTTATGTCTACCGGCCTCTGCAATCCAGAGTCTTAATGAAGCATGTAGGTTATATTTTTAGTGGAACCTACATTCTTTATTAAGGTTCCACTAAATGTAGGTCCCACTTTTACTCACCTTCATTGCTCAGGCGTGGAAGACTTTCACAGTTAAATGAACTTCAGTTAATCAATTTAAGGAATATACAGATTGTTCAGATTTCACGGTGTCCGTATCTGCGAACTCTTTTTATTTTCGAATCCGAAACGTAAACAGAGGGTTTATAAATTCTAAAACATGAATGTATTTTATTTATAATCTGAAAGATTATGTGAACTTTTTTGGAAAATAATTATTCGAAAAACATATATTCGAATTGTAAACTGGTCGTATCCACCAATATGACTATTGTTGAATTAGCTCCCTTGCTTGAAAAAAAAAATAATTAAGATGTATACCTTTCTTGCTAATGTACTATCGGGTTAACACCTAATTTTTTAAACTGCTAGGGGACGTTCTCCGGTTCTATAAATACTCCGCGATAATTATTCGCAGCTTCTGACTTTTCCGCTTAAGTGACAACAATGTAAATCTCTCGCGGAAGATCGCGTTCCTTTTGGGAAACGCATGAACAACACTCACACACACACACACACACACACACACACACACACACACACACACACACACACACACGTACGTACGTACGTACGTACATTCACTGAGTTCACATACTTTGGACAAAAATGTTTCCACATTTATTAGTTATATTATGTTCTTTGTCACTTTTAACACTTTATTAATACATTATCATTTGTTTGTACACATATATATTGGCCCTTTTTGTTTCTTTACATTTTTTGGTGGACTCATACTCCGAATCGACCTTGTTTGTTGTGGGCAATTCAGGAGACACATTTGTTTATCTCTCAACGTGTACACCGGCCCGTAACAAACTGAATGAAAATTCATCGAAAGGACAGTTATACTAAATGATAATTATTCGAAATGAATAATTCTTTATTCCAATAAAAATGTAAGAACTAAAAGAGGAGATACAAAATGATAATTACTCGAAATACAAATATCGTTAATAAAACAATTTAGTAAGAAAGAATCCTTATAACCTTATGTTTTATGATACTACACGCAAATAGTCAGCTACTGAAGTAAACTCGTTAAAGGAAGCTACTAATCCTTTAAGTATTCCATTTACATCGCTGTATTTCTTGGCGATCTTGATATTTTGGCAACCTGCTCTTACTTTTGAAATATGAATTTCTTGCAAGTCCTGTTACCTTTTAAGAGCATCTAAGAATTTCCATATTATGGGATGATGGGATGATGACACTTGCTGCCAAAAAGCACTATGCCATTCTTCAAGGGCGTTATTAGTTCTAGATAAATAAGCATTGACTCTTTCAAAGCAAGACAACATAGATATTTAAAAAAAAAAAGGTATTTCGAATAAATATAATTTAGTATAATTGTCCTTTCGATTATTTTTCATTCAAACAATTGATAATTCGAATAAATGTTTTTCGAATAATTGTTTCGGAATAATTATTTTATAACAATTTTCTCGATACGGTTCATTAAATAATTAGAAAAGTGAATTCAATGTATAAGTTATTGCAAATTTGGGGATTTCGAAAGTAGCACTCACAATAGCAAATACTGAAACTCTTAATTTATTAGCACTGCGTTTTCAAAACAAGCACTCACTATCGTAAATAGTGAAATTCAAACTTCAGTAGCACAGGGCTTTCAAAAATAGCACTGACAATCGCAAATAGTGAAATTCTTAATTTAGTAGGATTGTGATTTCAAAAATAGTAATCACAATCGTAAATAGTGAAATTCTTAATTTAGTAGCATTGTGATTTCAAAAATAGTAATCACAATCGTAAATAGTGAAATTCTTAATTTAGTAGCATTGTGATTTCAAAAATAGTAATCACTATCGTAAATAATAAAATTCTTAATTTAGTAGCATTGTGATTTCAAAAATAGTAATCACAATCGTAAATAATGAAATTCTTAATTTAGTAGCATTGCATTGAAATTCTTATTCAAAAAATAGTAATCACAAAAATTTAGTAGCGTAAATAATAAAATTCTTAATTTAGTAGCATTCAGAATTTCAAAAATAAAATCTTAAAAGTAGCATTGTAATTTCAAAATAGTAATCAAACGTAAATAATGAAATTTTAATTTAGTAGCATTCAAAATTTCGATAAAAATAAAATAATCTAATTTCAAAAAATAGTAATCACAATCGTAAATAGTGAAATTTTAATTTAGTAGCATTGTGATTTCAAAATAGTACTCACAAACGTTAATAAAATTCTTAATCATTAAGAATTCAGATTTCAAAAATACTAATCACAATCGTAAATAGTGAAATTTTAATTTAGGAGAAAGAAAAAGAAATCGAAACTATTGAAATTTTTTAAGAGAAAGAGAGAAAGAGAAAGAGTGAGAAGGAGAGAGAAAGAAAGAGAGAGGAGCCTCTTGCGTCTTAGTGGCATCGTTGCCTTGCTTGGGGCTGAAATTATTGAAAAAGAACGGTAAGGAATAGAAAAAAGAAGGTTAATAATTTTTATAGCAATTAAAAATTAGCTTTTTTAGAATCGTTTTTGCCGCAAGCTGTTTAAATTAGGCAAACGCGTTCTCAGAAGATGGATCTGCGCACAAACCTGCGCAAAGCGATAAAAGCTAAAACACACAAACGCGCAAACACAGAATCGCACTCATACATCGCGAAACTTGCTCACACATACGCGCAACTAACTCGAAGCACACGTACATATTTACATGCCTGGATGCACGCTGATGTTATTGACATGTGCAGCGGGGCCCCGAGCGCTTATAATCAGCACTATATGTGATACTGACTACGCCCTCTCTATTATCATATTTTCATTATTCCTCATTACAGAGCAAGACGAGGACGGGATCTTCATGTTTCGACACTCGTGTGTCAAAATGTCAAAAAAAGAAAATCAGCAAAAAATGAAAACAATGAAGAAAACACGTGTAAAGTGAACAATCCATTTTGCTATTAATTTGGTTTTAAGAGAGATGACTTGCTTGTTTACTTGTTATATAGACCTAAAATGCGAAGCCAATACACAGCATTCAACCAAGGCAATAAAGCCACTAAAACGCAAGGGGTTACTGTGTGTGAGAGAATATAAGAAAAAAAACATCATTAAGGAGAGAGAACAATAAAAGTACAAGAATTATAAAACAAAAGATTACGATTGTCATTATCTGTCTATATTTCTGAGATAAGGTATTATGTACTCTATTTACATTATTTAGACTATTGTCCTAATCTTTGTCGCCATACTTATTACAACGTTTCGGCCTTTCAGTATCTGTCTATATTTCTTAGATAAGGTATTATGTACACTATTTACATTATTCGGACTATTGGCCACCTCATCTTTGTGGCCATATTTATTACAATGTTTCGGTCTTTAAGTATCTGTCTATATTTCTGAGATGAGGTATTATATACACTATTTACATTATTCGGACTATTGGCCACCTCATCTTTGTCACCATATTTATTACAATGTTTCTGTCTTTAAGTATCTGTCTATATTTCTTAGATAAAGTATTATGTACACATTATACATTACTATTGTCCTCATCTTTTGACCATATTTATTACAACGTTTCGGCCTTTCATATTTCTATATTTCTGAGATGAAGTATTATGTACTATTTACATTATTCGGACTATTGTCCTCCTCTTTATCTGTCTTTATTACAACGTTTCGGCCTTTCAGATCTGTCTATATTTCTGAGATGAGGTATTATGTACACTATTTACATTATTCGGACTATTGTCCTCGTCTTTGTACATATTTATTACAACGTTTCGGCCTTTCAGTATCTGTCTATATTTCTGAGATGAGGTATTATGTACACTATTTACATTATTCGGACTATTGTCCTCGTCTTTGTAAAATATTTATTACAACGTTTCGGCCTTTCAGTATATGTCTATATTTCTGAGATGAGGTATTATGTACACTATTTACATTATTCGGACTATTGTCCTCCTCTTTGTGGCCATATTTATTACAACGTTTCGGCCTTTCAGTATCTGTCTATATTTCTGAGATGAGGTATTATGTACACTATTTACATTATTCGGACTATTGTCCTCCTCTTTGTGGCCATATTTATTACAACGTTTCGGCCTTTCAGTATATGTCTATATTTCTGAGATGAGGTATTATGTACACTATTTACATTATTCGGACTATTGTCCTCCTCTTTTGTATAAATATTTATTACAACGTTTCGGCCTTTCAGTATCTGTCTATATTTCTGAGATGAGGTATTATGTACACTATTTACATTATTCGGACTATTGTCCTCCTCTTTGTGGCCATATTTATTACAACGTTTCGGCCTTTCAGTATCTGTCTATATTTCTGAGATGAGGTATTATGTACACTATTTACATTATTCGGACTATTGACCACCTCATCTTTGTGGCTATATTTATTACAACGTTTCGGCCGTTGTACGTTCCGGCCTTTTTGAGGTGGTTGGAATGTCGAAGTGAACCCTTTTTTCGCCCGCTGGGGTAGACTGTTCTAGTTCCATGTGCCATGTCTAATTGATGTCAGTTATCAGTTATCTTCTGTTTATTCACCTCTCCAAATTCTGCCTTAACCAGGTATTGAACTCACAACTTGTGAATTCAATACCTGGCAATAAAGATGAGGATAATAGTCCGAATAACGTGAATAGTGTACAATTGTCATTGCATTTAATTTTTTGAAAGTCAAAGTTGACTGGAAAGCAAAAAGCGGAGAGTTCCACAAGCAGGAAGTGTGAGAGAAGAAAGTGTTAACATAGAACTTGTGGTTACATCTTGCCATTTAAACTGTAATATGATGAGACCTATCAGCCAGTCTAGTACTGCGCTTAGATTCGGAATTACCCAATAAGAAAACTCATCATAACAATTACCATGAATATATTTATAGAAACGGTATATATATATATATATATATATATATATATATATATATATATATATATATATAATATCATTAAAAAAAAATTGCAATTTTGGTTCAACACTGCTGCTGTCTTATGAAGTGCTGAATTTGAATAAATATTATTAGCTCTACTTTGTATTGAGCACTCTTTTAAGAATAGTTATTTTGGTTACTGGAAATTTGTTCGATGTGTATCAACACCGTACTTGTATATATATATATATATATATATATATATATATATATATATATATGTGTGTGTGTGTATTGAAATATCATTACAATAATTCTATTATATTATTTTTTGTTTGAAGGGCTCTCTACTCCGAAAGATTCTCCCCATGAACCGCTACTTTGTGGAACATACTCCGAGGTGAATGCTTCCCCACGAACACTACAATCATAACTTCTTGAATTCTAGGTCAGTCTTTATCTATTCTCCATATCCTTTTTACTTCCTGCTTGTGGGATAATTGCCCACTGTTAAGTGTAATTAACAGAAATGCCCAACAAACAGAATTGACAAAATTTTCAATATATATATATATATATATATATATATATATATATATATATATATATATATACCGGGTGTAACAGCAAAATTCTCCAAATCGCGTAACAGCATAATTATCCATCCCACTAAACTAATTGATTTTATTTTTTTACAGGTTTTCGTATAAGACCTTTAGCCATCTTAAAAAACATTTTTCGTAAGAAACACTGTAAAACCCTTTCAGTCATTTAGCTAAAAAGAGAGTAGGTTGAGATTGTTTTGTGTCCGAACTACTGTCGCCCCAACTGAGCAATGGTGAGAGGAAAAGTTCATTCAGGCCTTCAGTAATGGTAGCAATATTCATACTCTGGCTTCCATCTTCAAAGTCTATTCAAGAACCATCAAGAGTATGGAAAACTGGATCAGGAGGTTATAACATGAAGAGGGATCATCGTTTCAACTTAGAGCTAAAGAGATTAATTAGAAAAGATCCAACTCATTGCATAAGATGTTTAGCACGAGAGAGAGGAATGTCAGCTATGACAGTCCACGGAGCAGTGTAAGAGACTTGAAAATAAAATCGGACGTGAAACCTATGAAGCACCTTGTTACACCTGGACAGAAAGTTAGAAGGTTAGAGAGGGCGAAGGCCATCTTGAATAAGTTGGAAAATGATTCTGGAATAATACATAAGTATTTGAACTTTAT
Source organism: Acanthosepion pharaonis (assembly GCA_903632075.3). Classification (NCBI taxonomy): domain Eukaryota; kingdom Metazoa; phylum Mollusca; class Cephalopoda; order Sepiida; family Sepiidae; genus Acanthosepion; species Acanthosepion pharaonis. The sequence goes on along the minus strand of CAHIKZ030001828.1, from coordinate 242,607 downwards.
TTCAATCCTTCATACAGCCTATATATATATATATATATATATATATATATATATATATATATATATATATGAACTTTATATCAATAATTCATGAGCTTTCGATCCTTAGCTATGATAAATTAACAATGAACATGTCATTTTCGTTTATGATCGATTTCATCACGATTCTTCTGTTAAACTTGGAGAGTAATCATACATTTTTATTGCTCAAAGTAACGTCCAATAGTGTTATAAAAAAATCTTGTAGAACTCCAGTAAGATATCTTTAAACATTTTTAAGATACAACGGTTCATAGCTTAATCTAACAATTGGACAATTTGGCTGTTACACGATTTGGACAATTTTGCTCTTACCCCCAGTATAGCAGAACCACCATACCAGATATGGCTGCAATGTTCAATGCATGGACGAATGGTAGATTTATAAACGTGCAAGATGGATTCTGAAGAGGAAAAAAATTGTCTAGCAGGACATAGTGCACAAGGCAGATGAAAGGAAACAAGAAAAGGAAGATTATGTTGTGTCATTCTTTCTCTTATACGCAGAAATGTATGATCAGATCTTGACATTCAAAGTAAAACTCGAAAAAAGGGCGCTAAAAAAACGAAACCAACATATTCATCAAGCAAATGCAGCTAATACACACACAGGTACTACACTCTGATTGCTAGACGTGCTAGGGAGTGAGAATGACTGATTCTAGGCAGAGCTCAGCGATATTCTAACCTGACCTACGTAAATACCCCCTCATTTTTGATGGGTAGTATTATAGCATACTAATAGAAATAACGACATAGATATTTTTTTCTTTTTCGTGTAGACACACACATATATACGTGTTGTCTTAAAGTAAGTGTCGACACACGGCGTGTGGACTAGATACATTCACACATACACACACAGAGATATGCACACGTACATGCGCACACACCTGCCACCACGACCCACCCATGGCCCGTTTTACAAGGGCAGGTTCACGTACCAAACACGAGGTAAACGTACACAGTTCTTTTGACAACATTGAGACGATTGCTGGCTGTCCGATCGCCGTCCATCATCAGCCCATCTTACATCAAAGTTTGTAAGGGAACAACGAGTAATTATAGGTCGCATGGCGCGCCTTCTGAAGGACGCCGCGCACGTGCACCTGTCACCATCCAACGCAGCTTACGTCACTTCTCAACATGCTCCGAACCGACCAACCCTTTTCCTCTTCTCGATCGACTTTCAACGATCACGCGCTGACATCAACCCTCAAACATGGCGTGGTGGTGGTGGTGGTGGGGGGTGGTCAGCCATTGACACGCAGCACCAGACTATTGCTCATGCCGATTTGGGCATTTTTATTTCTCGGCTATACTCGCTGAGGTTTCATGTAAATAGTATCTGGTGGTTTTTCACGTTGATTATTTTTTTATTCTTTTGGAATTTAAAACTCTATTCTAGGTAATTCTCTTTATATAATACGCCACACACACACACACACACACATTATATATATATATATATATATATATATATATATATATATATATTATGACCCTAAAGAGCCAGGAAAATTGACTCGCCTTTGGTTTCAGGAACACGTGGATCGTCAGCGATTGAGGATCATTGTAGGTGAAAACCAGGGCAAAATAGCCTGGCTTTTAGGTTCATAGTTAGATTTGCTCTAAAAGTGTATTGAGCACATAGTTACTATTGCTTTAATGTTTTGGAGGTTTTTTCTTGGACTCTGAGCTTGAATTCTGGACGATTGTTTTCATCTCAATATCATTGTCTTAGTTTTTTTTTCTTTTTTGTCCCTTATTTTTCCTTGGATATTGGTTTGTTCAATTACAAGCCCAAATACCTAAGGTTCTTCCAATTTTATACTTACTTATATTATATTTATATTATTATCATTATATATATATATATATATATATATATATATATATATATATATATATATATTAGTATTTTATTACGCTGTCCTGACATTGAGTTCAACCTGGATTTTATCCTCTTGGAATTTTTTTTTTTACAAAAATATATATGTATGTGTATGCATGTATGTATATATATTTAGATATTTTGCATATGTATGTGTATATTTACCACTAATATTATCTCTATCTCTCTCTCTCTCTCTCTCTCTATATATATATATATATATATATATATATATATATATATATATATATATATATATATATATATATAAATAAATTAAAATCTTAAGACCAGATAAAAGTGTTAAAAAATATAAAATACTGTTACTTTAATCAAAATATATTTGCGAGAAATTTAAATTTATTTAGAAAATGCAGTTTATCAAAAAACAAGTGAACATTTTAAGCTTTTAACTGATTAATTTAAACAAACATTGAAAAAAGGATTAAATTGTCGTTGTGACTTATTAGTTCTGAATTTTCTATTTTTTATTTTCATGTTCTTATCTTTATGGCCAACCAGAAAAATCCCCTTTTTTCAATGTTTGTTTAAATTAATCAATTAAAAGCTTAAAATTTTCACTTGTTTGCTGATAAATTACATTTTCTAATTAAATGTAATTTTTTCACAAATATATTTTGATTAAAGTAACAGTATTTTATATTTTTTTAACACTTTTGTATCTGGTCTTAAGATTTTGACAGGTGTGTATATACGTCTTTTATGTGTGTAACAATTGAGGAGGCCGTGTGCAAAATAACGATGACCCCCCCCACCCGGTGCCGTGCTGACTTGGTCCTGTTGACGTGTACTATTATCGCTATTGAAGAGGGTTCGTATATATAATACGCCGCTTATATCTTCAAGAATGCTTTGTTTATTTTTAGAAATTCATTTTAAACTTTAAAAATTATAATTAAAAAAAGGAGGTGGGGAACAATTCTTATAAAAATTCATCAGACATCAAAAGAGTTGTTTATCTTTATTTACACAACCTCCTTCATTCATATTATTTATGATAGCAATTAAAAGCTTTTACAATTAAATAATTACATATTTTTAATGCAGTTTTATGTTACGATTCGGGGCATATCTTGTGGAATTTGGTAATAGCTTTAGAAAAAAAAATAAATTAAAAAATATATGATGATACGTTGCTCTTAGTAGGACGATAAATAAGCAGACTCTGAAATTACAGATTGAACCTATAAACTGTCAAGGATTACTCAGACCTTCCAATCTTTACACAAAAAATTATTGTGCTTTGGGAAGTTTTGCAGTAAACATAATTTTAGGTGTAAATATGTACAATTTATGAGGATAAAATACGGATATCTTTCCTTAGGTGTTCATAAATTGTACACTGTTCAATTATTAACGTTAACAATGAACTATTTTAAATTACAAAATTGTACTTGGATCAAACGAAAATTACTTTCAAAATAATACATTCCTTTTTGCTGTCAAGTTTGATGGCACGGGTACACTAATTTAATAATAATGTCGTCCCGATAATTTAAAACTTTTATTACTATGTTGGTGTTGCACATTGATGTAGATAATGGAAATTCTGTTCTTTAGGTATCGTGTCCACGAGACTCTTCACAAATCAAGAGCGTTCCGGAGAATCATCGTAAAGTAAATTTCTGGCGCTGTACAATCTTGTTCTTGATTCCGATCCAATATTGATGTCTCAATTACTTCAACAATTGTATTTCCTAACTTCTTCAACACCCTAATCAGATCCTGGGACATTTTTCAATTTTTTCTGTTTCTTTGCAGTCCACTCTTGTCTCGTATAGAACAACAAAGCAAGTAATTCATCCAGCTGTGAAATGAGACACGTGCCGGGTGAGATAGCTTCAGTATTTATCGTACTACCATTCAGGTCGCTGTTTGTCATATTTTGATTGAATATTTCATTCATAATATGAAGGTTAGTGAATTTAAGGTTGCACAACCACCACCACCAGTGCTTTTATCAAGACACCATCTCTAGTAGGGCTACCGGTCAAGGATAAAGAGCTTCTCCTGCTCACGAGAAACAGTTATACTCTGCCAATAGTCAAACCGGTGCGTGTGTACCACGGGTTATTATTATTATTATTATTAGTGCCCGTCAAAAATGACGAGATAACGTACAGAGCGACATTTTTGCCTAAAATCAGACTACATCAATGCCAAGATCAAACGTTAGAATCATTCCCATACGCTTATTATTCCATTGAGTACTGGGTATGACGATAAACTACATCCAGCAGCATGACATCTGATCGGGTGATTGGAGGTTTTGAGGAGCGTAGGACCACATCTTAATTGCTGTCGTCCCCAGGTCCACCATGACCCTGGGTAGTAGCACCTGTTAGGGTCCCAGCTATGGGTAAATAGTGAAACCCCAAAGAAAAAACAACAACAAATATGAAAGTATAAAATGCATTTTTATAGCAAAAATAGCAGCAATACATTTTATATGAAAAATAACAGCAATACATTTTATCTGTATTTGAGGGCATACAACTGCATTCAAATTATTTTGTTGTACCATAAAATTGTTTGGATTTCGGCATTAAATAACCCATAGAGGTGTTAGTATGCCGCTAAACAATCAAACAACCGAGATGAAAGAATTCATTCATGACATTAATCCATATGATATCCTACAAATTCTTAAAGAAATCCAGCTGTATTGCAAAATATAACATCAACAAAACTACAACATAAAACACACATATCACCGCCTCTAGTAATTATGTCCACAGCAACATGTATATACACAAAAGCTGAGTATTATCTACCATGTATTCAATTGTGAAAGCAGAATAACATATATCATGATTTTATTATTTCGAAGCACCTAGGAATATTACATTTCGTCATTAAATGTGTCGATATGCCGTTAAATAAACAAATCAAATAAAATCATTATTCTATTGCTTCTCCCCAAGAATCCCGGTTTTGCGGATCAAATTCACCAGGGGTAGCGTCCCCAATCGTTCTAATCCGTTCAAGTTTCGGGTCAATCGTTATCTACTTTCAAAAACATTATTCAGTAGATCGCTACCTTGGGTGGCTCTTAGGTTTTGTAAAGGGGAAAGAGTTGCAAGAAAAACTGTTGCGCTTTACACTTTAATCATAATAAGGTCATCAACTTTTTGTCTAGAATCATATTCTAGT